>OX463756.1:13274111-13461717 GCA_949824845.1 Rhingia rostrata
TTTTTTTATATGACATTTGGCAGCACTTCCCCTTAACTATTAAACTCATTTTTTATTTACTTAAAATATTAACTTACTACTAGACAAAAATGCTTAAATCTAACTTATCAATAACTGGTTTACTTAATCTAACTTATCGGCCCTTAGTGGGCGCTGTATATATTTAGCTTATATTTAGGTGTTTTATTTTGCCTTTAGGCTTAGATTTGTCGGTTTTTTGGTTTTATATTTAATTTTAATTTACAAAGAAAAAAATTTAAAACTTTGTTTAGTGACTTTTTTTTTGTTTTATATAAAAGCTTATTCTAAATTATATATAACTTAAGACTACTTAAACTACTTAAGCCTAACTTAAGACTACTTAAGCCTTACTTAAGACTACTTAACTACTTAAACCTAACTTAATTATAACTTAATTATGGCGAGCCCTCGTTGCGCATGCCCCGAGGGGTCGCCATCCTGATTGCGTCTTTCGGTCCCACGGCAGCCTGCGTTCAACCATATTGTACGCCAATATGGTGCACAAGCCCCACCCCAGACCTTGTTCCTAATTTAAAATCTTACCTATGGAGTTGGACTAAAAGTCCGCAAAGTCCTGAGGAAGTGCAGAATCACCTTCCTCATATAGCCACCAGAATTCAGTGCGTTGTTTTGCAGCATCGATCCTATCGCGATCCGATACCGCCGTGCTAAAGCGGAGGAGCTCCGGAGCATTGCCGACGTACCCGTCGCGGATTAGCCGTTTGTCCCGCGCATCACGATAGCGGTGGTATAAAATCGATGTAAATGAATGCCTCTGGTGGAATAAAGCCCGATATGAGCGTGCTCTCCATGTATAAATCATTGGGGTAATAAGCCCCAAAGATCAGGCTGTTGTCGCTAGCCATCGCCCTTGCAGCGTGCCTTCGAGTCACCTTAATTAGGAAATTGTCAATTCTGTTCAACTGAGCCCCATTGTATAGAACCTCGTTGCGATAATATTTTATGTACTCGGAGTCCGGCGTTCGGTACAATCCTAAGCAGGATCGGAGACAACGTCTCTCAAACAGACGTATCCTTTCCATGTAGGATGGTGATACATTGAACCACACGGGACAACCCTTGAATCAAGTTGACTGCTATGAAACAATCTTCTTGTCAGAGCATAAGCCCCCCTAGCCCTGGCCAGACAAGCATCCACATTTTTATTAAAATACAGAAACTTATCAAGCCAGATGCCAAGATATTTGACTTCACTTCTCACCGCTAACGGCCGTCCATGCTGTCCAATGATACACAAATTTTTCCAGTTTTTTCTGGTATCGTAAGAAGCCCTATGCAGTGGGGTCCTAAATAGAATTGTTTCGGTTTTTTGGAAATTGATCCTTAATTTCCAATCATCGCAATATCCCTTAATGTGATCGAAGTCACGTTGCAAAAGTGTGTTGATGACCTCGATTTTCGGACCTGATCTGTACGCCACTAGATCATCTGCGTACGCTATAGCGTGTCTGAGAGAACCTACAAGATCACTTGTATAAATGTTAAACAATATCGGGGAGTTCACCGCCCCCTGTTGTAAACCGTTTTTAATTTCAAAGACTTTACTCGAAGTTACGTTGCCACATTTGACAACGAATTTCTTTCCCAAAAGCATTTCATAAATCATATATAGCATGGGTTTACGCATGCCCAGTCGAAGGCCTTCTCAAAGTCAACCAGTCAGGCCCCTGTGCATTGTTTTTTGGACTTATTCCATTGGATGTCGGACACTAGTTTCGACGCGGCATGAATGGTATCATGCCTCGCTCGAAAACCAAACTGATTATCCGGAATAATTTTGTTTTCCTCAACCCACTTAAGCAGAGCGCTATTGAATATCTTCTCGAATACCTTGCTTACATTCGGCAGAAGACTTATTGACCGAAGATTTGCAGGGTTTGTTTTGTTCTTGTCCTTTTTGGGGATAGGATGTACCACCGCCGTTTTCCAGTGCATTGTTAAACAGCGTGGTGAAAATATCGACCGCTTCCATCGGAAGGTGCCTCAATACGACGTTTAGGACCCCGTCCTTTCCCGCCGACTTTTTATTCTTCAGTGATACAAAGATGTCCAGGAGTTCATCTTTTTGCACGAACAGCATCAGGCTATTGGCGACTATGCCATTGGAAGGGTTTTCGTCATTGAATACGGAAAAACCGTGATTCTTAGATCGCCAAGCTTGAAGTTCAGTGCGCAGATAAAAGTGATTCAGATAGGCTCTTTCTTCAATATCGCGATTTGGGCGAACAGGATAGTTCACCGTATACACGGTCTCGAAAACAGCGCCTATCGAATTCGACTTCTCCTGAGGATCTTCGATCGTGAAAAAACCGTCGTTCGAGTCAACGTTTTCCGGACTTATACCAACAGCCGTGAGTGTCTGTCTGTTTTCTGTCGTTTTGGAAATTCGGACACATGGAATGTCGTTATGATCTTTTCGCCTGAATATTTTATTTATTTTGGGGAACATATTCGGGCTACTGGTTTTTATAGCCCGAATTTTGTTGCCCCAGTAAAGATTTATAGATTTTCTGTAATTTTCCGATCTTAATTTTTTAAGATTTTTGATCAGTGACTTCAGTGTCCGAACCTCCGGGTCTTGTCTGTCAGTGAATTGTCTACGCAGCCGTTTAAGCCTCGAGACCAGTCTGCTTTTGTGTCGGTGGAGTGCGCAGCACTTCCCCATACTGTATGTATTATTATTTTATTGTTATTTGAAAGTGAAGATTTTCTGTTTATGAACGGATAAAGCATCTTAATTGCTATACACATTTTCTTAAGAGTGCTATTAATATGTGGGCTAAAGGTTAGTTTCGTGTCAAGATGAACTCCTAGATATTTAACGGACTGTTCCCATGCAATGGTGTTTCCGTTAAATTGAAGCTGACTACTGGGAAGATAGCAAGCCTTTCTTTTTCGCGAGAAAAAAATAGCTTGCAACTTTCCAGGGTTCAACTTAATCTTCCATTTGTGATAATATTTTTCCAAAATTTCGATTGCATTTTTAAGATTATTCTCAATATTGAGAGCAAACTCATGCGATGAAAAAATGGCCGTGTCATCAGCAAAAATAGCTGAGTCACAATACGGAAGAGTTGGAAAATCTGATGTATACAGGTTGTACAAGGATGGACCCAGTAGACACTAAACAAAGTTTTCAATTTTTTCTTTGTAAATTAAAATTATATATAAAACCAAAAAAACCGACAAATTTAAGCCTAAAGGCAAAACAAACAGCTAAATATAAGCTTACAGTGCCCACTAAGGGCCGATAAGTTAGATTAAGTAAACCAGTTATTGATAAGTTAGATTTAAGCATTTTTGTCTAGTAGTAAGTTAATATTTTAAGTAAATAAAAAAAATGAGTTTGAAAGTTAAAAAAAAAAGTTAAGGATGGTTCCAGAACTGAACCTTGGGGGACACCAACATCAAAACATAATAAATTAGAAACACCACAATTAACATGAACTTGGAAACATCTACCTGCCAAGAAACTCTGAACTGTTTTACACAAATATAACGGGAAGCCAAATTGGATCATTTTATGCACTAGTCCATTATGCCAAACAGAATCAAAAGCTTTGGCTATATATCCATTAAAATCATTCCTGTTGACTGACCCTGTGCCCGATTTTGTACAACATGGTTACCAGATTCTTTTTCTCTGATGAGATGTGCTGTGGAAGCGTCTAAAGCCAAATTGTTCATCAGGATAAATTTGTTCAATTCCAACAAATTTTAAAATTTGTTCCTTTATAACCTTTTCATAAATTTTGCTTATGTTGGTGAGCAAAACTTATAGGCCTGTAACTTGCAGACATTTCAGGTGGTTTTCCTGCTTTTAAAATGGGTACAACCTTCGCCTTTTTCCACTCGTTAGGGAAATATTGGAATTTTAGGCATGCATTTGTGAGAAGTGTTAAGAACTTTATTCCAACTGGCGGTAGATGTTTTAAGTAAACATTTTTTATCCGGTCCAGGCCTCCTTTTTTTCGATTCTGAAGGCTTCCAACAATGCTTTGGATGCTTTCTTCCACAACGAATTCATTCAATGGTGTGACTTTAGCGGTTGCATCCAAACTTTGAATTGTGTCAATCACTTGATCATTTGTTTCTCTGTCGCTTAAGTTTTGTGACAATTGTCTTAGAACTAGACTTATATCTAAAATTAATTTGTCAGCTCAACAATAGGGGCCCGACGTATATCTTATGGCTAGGGATACATTGTTTATTACAATATTAGTGTTTACTTAATCACATGATACATGATAATAATTTAAAAGAGAAAATTGACGGTATTAAGGGTAAAAACAGATATTTTTATAGAGGGCCATCCTCTATAGTGTCCGCTGGTGTTTTTTTCATAGAATGGTTGATCTTCGTTATGTATTGTTGCTTCAAATTCTGGGCCGTTGATTGATTTCACATAAAGGTATCGGTGACTGGGTTCCAAAGGCTGTTGTAGAAGCTCTTGAATATCCTGATTGGGGTGGTCATTGAGATTCTTCAATATTTTACGAGTCAGCATCATCATGAATTGTTCGATGGGCAGGCATCTCGCTTCATCGTAGAGCCTCTTCGTCCTGATATATTTCAATGTTGTAGGGTTTCGATGTAGTCTGGTGCAAGAGCGTAAAATCTTCCTCTCGAATACTCCAATCCTTTCCATGACAGTAGGCGAAATGGTGAACCAAATGAGAAAGGCGTAGGTAATGACAGGCCTTATCAGCTGCTTTTAAATAAGCAACTTTGTCCTTTGGCTAAGTCCACTTCTCATCCTTAATAGAGGGTGCACCAAATGAAGTGCAAAGCTGGCTCTTTTGAGAATGTTCCTGGCGTGGTCATTAAATTTAAACTTCTCGTTGAAGTTTATTCCCAGATATTTCGTCTTTGAAGATGGAGAAACTGTTGAGCCATCCGGGAGGGTGATCTTGATGTTACTGCTTTTGCGTACTAAAGTTGACTTTCTTCTTCCTCCAAGAACAGTCATTGGAGTTCCGAAACAGATGAGCTCCGTCTTGTTGCTGTTGATTTTCAGTCCCCACTTCAGATAGTAATCCCAGAGTTTCTTTATATGTTCCTCCACTCTTCTTGTTGCTATTTCCGGGGAAAGAGAACTAGAATAGGTAATGGAGTCGTCCGCATAAAGTAGCGTATTACAGCCTACTGCGTTTGTTGGTTGATCTGTAGTGAATAGATTGAAAAGGAATGGTCCCAACTTCGATCCCTGTGGTACTCCAGCGTTTATCATTTTCGTCCCAGATTTTGAATCGCTTAGCTGTACAAAAAATAATCTATTTGTGAAAAAAACTATTAATTATTCTTACTAGATATTGCGGGAAACCAAACTGAATAAGCTTGTAGATCAATCCTTTGATCCAAACGATGTCGAAGGCCTTTTTGATGTCGAGGAGGCATGCCGCTGTTGTTTCTTTTTTGTTTAGCATTGACATCATTGTGGATCCGTAGCAGGGGGTGGATAGTTGAGTGCATCGACCGAAAACCATATTGGTTGTTAGGTATAAGTCCTCTTTCCTGGCTCACAAGGTTCAGCTTCCTTAGCATTATTGATTCCAAAACCTTGCTAACGCAACACAGCAAAACAATGGGCCTATATCCTTCAACACATGAGCGACTCATTTTCTTCGGAACTGGAACAACTTTTGCTATTTTCCAACAAGATGGAAAGTAGCTGTTGTTTAGACAGTTATTGAAGATAATCGTTAAGAATAGTAATGCCAGACTTGGTAACTTTTTTAGTAAAAAGTAAGAAATCTTATCATTACCAAACGATTTTTTTGATTTGCGGTTATGTATGATGTTGGAGACTTCCCCAACTGATGTGAACATGTCACCATCGGAAGGGTCGTCGGAAGGACTAGTCACATTGAATGCTGTGAAGTGGTTGCAGTGGTTTGTGGTTACAAATACCTGCATGTCAACTTCTGTGATGAAGTCTGGTAGGTGCTCTGGTGGGCGGTCCTTAAAGCTTCCTTCGAAATGACTGGCAAAGGCATCAGCTTTCTCCTGTGGTGTAGTGAGTGTTTGTGGTCCGAAGTGAAGGCTACAATCTGCTGTGCAGGTCGTTAAATGCCCTATCCCTTCCCATCCCTCAAATAACATCCCCAAAATGTAGACTTTATGACAACGAGATATTGAAAATTTTATTGTCACAGTATATTGTTCAGACAGTTTATCAATATCTTTTAGGGTTTGACATAAAACTATTGCATATGGAATGGGGTGGTTTATTAATAGTTTTTGTAGGAAAACGCCTCCAAAAAGTGGGCATGGTATGAAATGATATATCGACGAAATATTTATATTATTATAACCAAGGATCTCGCATTATTTTTAATATTAAATAAAATATTTAAATATTTTTACGAATATTTTAATAATTTACCAAAAAAAAACGTTTTTTAACTAAAAACGCCCCCAAGAAATTGGCGTGGGCAAAAACTCTGTACTTTGTAAAACTTAAACGGCGATGACGAATAACTTTCCACTGTCAAGCAGAACGAACCATTCGATATTGGCAACGACAACAAAAACTGCCAACCACCCGACCTGAGTGAAGTGAGGATAGCCATATCTTAACTCAAGCTTAATAAGGCTGCCGGAAAGACGGCCTTCCCGCTAAGCTTTAAGAAGTCAGCGGAGATGACTTGGTAAGTAAAAGCCACCAACTCTTAAGCCAAATTTGGTCGGTTGACATTAAGCCTGAAGAACGGAACCTAGGCATCATTTGCCCGATCCATGAAAAGGGAGAACTGAACTGCGCCAACTACAGAGGCATAAGTCTCCTCAACACTGCCTATATGTGAACGCCTGAAAACGTTTACCAACGACCTGATCAGCCCTTAGCAGTGTGGTTTTAGTCCAGTAAAGTCCGCAACCGATCAAATTTTCACTCTTCGGCAGATCCTGTAAAATACTCAAGAAGTTCAAATCGATAGCCATCACCTATTCATCGGTTTCCTTCGCCAAAGTGGTGGAGCATGGAATTTGTAAAAAGTGGATGAAGAAATCCTTGGTCAATTCGAGAGGAAAATTCTTCGAAAAATCTTCGGTCCTGTTTGTATTGATGGGCTTTGGAGGCGAAGATTCAACCAAGAAATCCTTGGTCGATTCGAGAGGAAAATTCTTCGAAAAATTTATAGTTTTTGTAGGAAAACGCCTCTAAAAAGTGGGAGAGGGATGAAATTATATATCGACGAAATATTTATATTATTATAACCAAGGATCTCGCATTATTTTTAATATTAAATAAAATATTAAAATATTTGTTCGAATATTTTAATATTTTACCGAAAAAAAAACTTTGTACTTTGCAAAACTTTGTAAAAATTTGTCTAAATAAAAACTGCCTTTCAAACTTCATTACAATTTGGCCCAAAAAAAATAATTTTTCTAAAAAAGGGGGTGACAGTGGGCGGTAATACAAAAAGTTTACACTTGTTCTGTTTGTACGAGTACGTGTACAAAATTTCATCATTCTCCAAATTTAAAGTGGGCTCAGTGGCGCTCAGTGTAGGTGAATTGGTAGGTACGTAGAGTCAAAGAGTATAGGACTACATAGAGTGCAAATTTTATAGAAGGAACATTTTCTATGTGGGGTACTAATACTTTTACCCCAGTGTTCACATTGCTGATCCACTTCGCACTTACCGGTCGCGTCTGAAACAGTTACAAAATATTAAGCTATAATGCGTACTCTATGCAGTTGAATAAACGAATTCCGATTATGGCAGCATCATCAAATGGGGTAAAGCTGTCTTCTGTCGTTAAAGCGAAACCAAAATCTAGAGACATTATCCATGAATGGCACTTACGTCGAAGAAACCGAAAAACTTTCCAATGCTAGGTATGTGTGTTATTAACGACTTTCGTTGGAACGACTACATATTCCATGTCGCTAAAAACGCAGCGGAACATCTAGGTTTCATTGACCGTTGTAAGAAATATGTCACTCCATCTGATCTGGCCACCATATATAAAGCGTTTATACGCCCTAAACTTGTGTTCAACGGCCACATCTGGTCGGGTGCACCAAAAACAACATTGCACCTCCTAGTTAGGATTAAAACGCATGCGAAAAAAACTTATAGGGGATATTAGTACAGCGAACCCTTTAGTTTCGTTTGAGCGTCGTCGAAATATCTCCCGCGAACTTGTGAACATCTTTCTCTATGTCTACGATCGAGCTGATGGTGGAACGAGGGTAGACTCTGATTGGCCTTAACTTGGCAATGCCCAGTGGTTGTAACGCTGACTACACATCAAATGTTCTGAATTTTAACCTCCAAGTGGTAACCATCTGGACTTGTCTCATCCGGATCCGATTTGCTAAGCGAAGGAGTGAGTGTTGATAACACGACGAAAAACAGCAAAACTATAAACAGCCAGGTCAAAACGGCAAGGAATGAATACCGAGCCTGCTGTCTCAGGTGAACGTAGACAAGCTGCTTCAACAGGTTGTCTATGAATTGCAAGGGTCAGTCAGGCCCTTTGAATGGTGGCGGATGAACCGAAAGGCCAACGGTAGCTCTAAGTCCCATCGCGGATACTAAGGGCCCCGTGTCCCAAGGGTTTCAAATAAATAAATACGCGTCTTCCAGGCTAAGGGTTGTGCTTTAGGTTAACTACCCAACAATTGAAAAATACAATATCCTCTGAAAGGACTGATTTTATTGTTAACGACCGACAGATGCTTGCAGCAAAGAACGAGGCCTACAAGGTTTAACTGCAGGTGAAGACGAGAGCTGCAATTGAGCTCTATAGGCAAAGAAAAAGGGAAGAACACCGGCTCTCTATAAAGGACTAAAAAGAGCAAGAAAAGCGAGCGATCGAGGATGTAGAGAGGAGCCACTCCAGGAACGATGTTCGCAAGTTTTGCCAAAGTGTAAAACCTCAAAGCCATGAATGCATTGCTCGAACAGAATGCTGTCGAGATGAACAAGGAAATATCCTGGTTGGGAGACTCTCGATTCTGAGGATATGGAAGAACCATGCGGACTGTTAAACGGCGATGACGAAAAACTTTCCACTGTCAGGCAGAACGAACCAATCAATATGGGCAACGACAACGAAAACTGCCAACCACCCGACCTAAGTGAGGTGAGGATAGCCATATCTTAACTCAAGCTTAATAAGGCTGCCGGAAAGACGGCCTTCCCGCTTAGCTTTAAGAAGTCAGTGGAGATGACTTGGTAAGTAAAAGCCACAAACTCTTAAGCCAAATTTGGTTGGGTGACATTAAGCCTGAAGAATGGAACCTAGGCATCATTTGCCCGATCCATGAAAAGGGAGAACTGAACTGCGCCAACTACAGAGGCATAAGTCTCCTCAACACTGCCTATATGTGAACGCCTGAAAACGTTTACCAACGACCTGATCAGCCCTTAGCAGTGTGGTTTTAGTCCAGTAAAGTCCGCAACCGATCAAATTTTCACTCTTCGGCAGATCCTGTAAAAAAACTCAAGAATTTCAAATCGATAGCCACCACCTTTTCATCGGTTTCCTTCGCTAAAGTGCTGAAGCATGGACTTTGTAAAAAGTGGATGAAGAAATCCTTGGTCGATTCGAGAGGAAAATTCTTCGAAAAATCTTCGGTCCTGTTTGTATTGACGGGCTTTGGAGGCGAAGATTCAACCAAGAAATCCTTGGTCGATTCGAGAGGAAATTTCTTCGAAAAATCTTCTGTCCTGTTAGAATTGACGGGCTATGTAGGGGAAGAGTCAACTAAGAAATCCTTGGTCGATTCGAGAGGAAATTTCTTCGAAAAATCGTCGGTCCTGTTAGAATTGACGGGCTATGTAGGCGAAGATTCAACCAAGAAATCCTTGGTCGATTCGAGAGGAAATTTCTTCGAAAAATCTTCGGTCCTGTTAGAATTGACGGGCTATGTAGGGGAAGAGTCCACCAAGAAATCCTTGGTCGATTCGAGAGGAAAATTCTTCGAAAAATCTTCGGTCCTGTTTGTATTGACGGAGTTTGGAGGCGAATATTCAACCAAGAAATCCTTGGTCGATTCGAGAGGAAAATTCTTCGAAAAAGCTTCTGTCCTGTTAGAATTGACGGGCTATGTAGGGGAAGAGTCAACCAAGAACTATACGGCCTGTACAGCGACTCCCAGCCAGACGTCGGACGCAATAAAGGAATACCTTGCCTTAAGTGGCGCGCACAAGTAGAAACCGACCTCAACCAACTTATAGTGCGTAACTGGAAGCAGCTATCCAAGGACCGGACCAACTGGAGAGCCACGTTGGCTTAGGCCAAGGTTCATTCCGGACTGTAGCGCCACTAATGTAAGTAAGTAAGTAAAGTGTTAGCTAAGTACTGGGCAAATTGGTTGAGGCCCAGGTTCTTTCCGAACTGTTGCGCCTTTTAGGTAAGTAAGTAGCTTCAAGGAACTCGTACCATCGACGAGATAAGAATATCATAGAGGGTCACAATTTAAGTCTCTAGCATCAATAACGCGATGCGAACGACAGGTTATCTGGAACGGACAATAGAGGCAAAATGGACATTAGGTCTCTACACTGAACCGACCACATAAGACTTCCAAAACGATTACCTGTTTTACTTCTTTTTAGGTGTTCAACACTGGTACTAATAATTTTAGCAAATCATATCCGGTTGGATCAGACCAGTATCTGATGCTTTCCACTAATAGCTAAAATAAGCACTATAACTTCGAACGCCTGGTAAAGTTACCGCCGCTGAGAGTCTATGTCTACCTTCGTTCTAAAGCACCCAACTATCGATAGTACCCTATCAGAGTAAAACTTTATTAGTTGGGTTGGGTAGTTCTACCAAAGATCAATAGCTATAGAGGCTATTTTAGCAGAGGTTACAACTCCATAAAGAATAGCCTTCATTGGCTTCCTTCAGGCATGACATGCATTTAGCTTGAGAATAAACGATTGATTGGTGACAAACGTATATTTCATGATTTTTTAATTTTTTTTTTAAAATGTTTGTTCTCTTGCATGGGTTGACTTCAAAGCAAATACAGCTTCCAGCCTTGAATGTGGGGCTTACAATTTCGAAGAACTCCAAAATGTACTACACGTTCCCAATGGCACTATTATAGCTCTTAAATTATCTATCAATTATAGGTGCGAACAAATTAAACACCAAAAGAAGCGTATTTGACACCTCCTATCTAATTGCCTAGGGAAACAACAAAAGTCCCACTTGATCACAATAGATAATTTCACATAATTACCATTCTATCAGCGCACACCTGGGAACAACCATCTCACGCAGTTCTCTGCGTTTCATACGACAAAACAAATACTTACCACCATAGAACCAACTGACAGTTGCATATATAAATCACTGCCTGTTTGTGACGTAAAAATCGAAAGCGAACGCGGGAATGTCTAACGCAGTTTCTGTGTTTTTTTTTTTCGTACAGTCTTGCACGCGTTCCAGACAGCCAGTACTGTTTGAAAATTTGTCTTGCGTGGTGATCGAATAACTTTGTCGGGTTAACTTACAAAGAGTAACTGCCATTAATAATAATCTCTAGTGGGGTGTTTGCTTTGCATATCTAGATACATAGATAGATACTTGTTTGCCCGACTTAACCAGACTTTACTGAGAGTTAACAAAGCGTGCTTTGTATGAGTAGGCAAATTTACGCCAAAAATTAGTGCAATAGATACGTAGATACATTGAGGCTTTAATGCTAATTTTCACATCAGTTTAAGTGACATCGAATTCAAGTTAATCTTCGGTGCTATATCTTACGGAACCAATAACCAAAGTCAATCAAACTCTTATATAAGACGGATCTACGCGAAAAAGTGATTATTTTCTACCGTTCTTAGGAGATAATCGGTCCTAACTCTGCAACTTGAAAAATAATGATACATCACACAGCAAGGATAACATTGGAAACGCATCGGCCACTCCAATTTAATTTTAAAAACCGACTTAAAAAAAATATACTCCAACGTACACTTATCGAGACAGCTCTGCCCATAAGAAGCGGCCACCATGAAGTTTCTTAAGGCGTTTATCTTTGTAAATTCTGACTGTGCCTAGAGTGCGGTTATCTTTTTTTAAAACTCATCCCAGTCGCAGCATTAAGTGGCCACTTATTTGCTTTGTCCCAATTTCTTATTGAGTTCAGGACCTCTACAAAGCCTAAGCGCCATATCATATGGTTACCAGTAATGTGCTTCAGCTCTACTTTCGTACGCTAGGTGCCGCTACATTCCGGAATGAACCTGCCTCTCCAATTACCACGGTCCTTAGATAACCACGGTCCTTAGATAACCTTAGATAACCAATAATCCGGCTGCGAGCCGGATTATTGGTGTCCATTCGTTCTGCATCTGCTAGCCATCTTAAACGTCCAATGCGGAGTTTTTGACCGGGAATGTCGCTGTACAGCTCGTGTAGATTCTTCGTTGAATCTTCGTCTCCATAGCCCGTAAACGCAAAGGGGAGCGAAGATTTTTCGAAGAATTTTCCCCTCGATTTTTACCAACGATTTCTTCATCAACTTTTGATACGGTCCTTGCCTCAGCGCCATAGAGCAGGACTACGATTTTTAGCGTCTTATATAGGATTTCCTAAGTAGTTCGAGTGAGGGCTTTACTACTAAATTTCCTTCTTAGCCCGAAGAAACAGCGGTTGGCAAGAGCAATTCTTCGTTTAATTTCTGACGAGATGTTGTCGTCAGAGTTAATAGCGGAGCCGTGATAGACAAAGTCCTGTACTACCTCAAAGTTGCATCAGTCAATGGTGAATTTCTGTACAATTCCAATGTTGTTTGTCCTTTCGTGTTGACAGCATATACTTTGTCTTACCCTCATAGCCTGCTAAGGCCACTTTTTCCGCTTCCTTCTCTATATAAGCCAACGTGCCTTTGATATCACGTAGTAGCTGCATCGTTTTTTGAGAGATTGCGCCTCTCATATTGGCTCGGGAGTTGTGCACAGTCCTTTCAAAAATCAGATAAAAAACGTCACACGATAGCGCATCGCCTTGCCTAAATCCATTTTTTTTTTTGGTGTTGAATGTGTCGGTGAAGTCCTTTCCCACCCTGATGGAGCTGCGGGAATACTCCATCGTCACGAACGAGTTTGGGCGGTATAACAAAACTTGATATGGCTCCGTATAGTTCGTCTCTATAAAGGCTTTCGATGAATAGATGGTGGGTATCGATCTGGGCTTCTTAGGTTTTTTCCAGAGTCTGCCGAAGTGTGAAAATTTGATCGGTAGTGGACTTTCTGTCCTAATTCCACACTGATATTACGACAGATAGGATCTTGTAAGCGATGTTGAGGATACTTATGCCTCTGTAGTTGGAGCAGTTCAGATGGTCTCCGCTTTTGTGGATCGGGCAAACAATGCTGAGGTTCCATTCTTCAGGCATACTTTCATCCGACCAGATTTGGCTTATGAGTTGCTGGATGCTATTTACCAAGTCATCTCTGCCGGCTTTATAAAGCTCGGCGGGAAGGCCGTTATTTACGGCAGCCTTATTAAGCTTGAGTTTAGATATTGCTTTCCTTACTTCACTCAGGTCGGTTGGCAGCTTTCGCTGTCTTTGGCAATACTGAGCGTGGAATATGGTTCATCATCGCGGTATAACAGTCTGCAGAAGTGGTTCTTACATATCCTCAGCATCGACTGGATTTTGTTCGAACCTTATATCCCTGGCTTTGACGTTTTACACTTTGGTAAAACATGCGAACATCGTTCCTGGAGTGGCACCTCTCTATACCCTCGATCGAGCGCTTTTCTTGCTCTTTTATCTTGATTCTGAAAAGCCGGTGTTCTTCCCTTCATCTCTGCCTATAGAGCTTAAAGGCAGCTCCCGTCATCACTTGCAGCTTAGCCTTGCCTCCTTGTTGGCTGCAAGTGTTGGTGGGCGTGAGAAACCTAGCACATCAGTTGCGGCTGATCTAATGGCTTATTGGCATCGTTGCCATTGTTCTTCGGCATTCGATGCTGGTGGTATGGTGTTAATCGAGAGATTAAGGGATACGCGAAGTTCTTGGTCTCTTGCGATTCCAGCCTTTCGACATTAAATTTTTCCACAGTATTTCTGGATTGTTGTGGCGTGGTGGATATCCGCATTCTTACCTTTGCTGCAATAAGTTAGTGGTCCGAATCGATGTTAGCTCCTCGAAGTGTTCGGACATCCAAAATACCGTATGCGTGCCTCTGTTTTATCGCAATGTGATCAATTCGGTTGTCAGCTCGTTGATCTAGAGACCGCCTTGTACCATTCTGGATATCGAGGTGAGGAAGTTGAGTGATGGCTATAGTGGTATTTCGTTCCATAGCGAAAAAAATTAGCTTAAGTTAGTTGCCAGACGTGTTTTCGAGTAGTCTGACAATACCTCTAAAAATGTCGCCTCATTTTAATTTTGCGTTAAAATCTCAAAGCACGATTTTACCATCGTACTTCGGTAGTCGAACATAAGTTTTATCAAGGTGCTCTTAGACGCAGTCTTTCGCTGTATCATCTTTTTCCTCGCAGCCCATATAACGCTAACGTTGTCGAAATTGCCCTTGATGTTGATTGCTGCAATGAGTTCGAGCACATAAGGCTTCTGGCCTAAGACTGGAACTTATAAAAAATCCGCATCCTAATAGTTGCTGTTTCTGCTCACTATAATACGGTCTGAAGTAGATGTCACAGTTTCGTATCCCCTTTTCACCCATTCCAGTGTATTTCCTGGATGGCAGTAATGTCATATTATAAGCAGCTTGCGCTTGCAATGCCGTTGTCCTATTTTCCTTTAGCATGGTCGTTAACAACATAATTATTAATTTCCGAGACTTTAGCTAGAAATATTTTATTCCGTGGGTGGGTAGTTACAACAAAACACAATTCCCCACCTGGAGGGCCAGTTCCAATTTATAAGATACCCTTAGTACAGAGGGTGATTAGTTCCCACCACGCGATTGAGCATTGCCCTTCTTTCGGTTCATCCGCCACCATTTCAGTTCATAGGGCTTGACTTACCCTTGAGATTCCTAGATGACCTCTTGTCCGCAGATGCCCTTTGTACAGAGGGCCATCCGTATCCACTAAGGGATCAAGCGCTGCCGTTGGCCTTTCGGTTCATCCGCCACCATTTCTGTTCATCAGGCCTATCTTACCCTTGAGATTCTTAGATGACTTCTTGTCCGAATATGTCGAAGTATCTCATATAGGTTTTACTGGTTACTGATAAATTTCATTCACACAAAAATGTCAACCAAACAAAATCGACCTGAAAACAAACGCTCCCTGTATAATGTGTTCCACTTACGGATTTTTCAAAGATCTTGCAAGGATCCATAAGCCTATCTTAGGCCGTAATATGTACTAAAAATTTCAATGAGTTGATGAATTGCGCAGCGCTCAAGTGGAAGCCACGACAGAACACAATGGCAACAGAATGACTGCCAAATTTAATTCAAACACGCCCGCAGTCAAATACATCATACCAACTGAATGACTTATTATCATAATTGCGAACAACAACCGATCACAATTGAGTGCTAAAACATCGCTGATATCCACAAAAGCCCAAGCAAACAGGTGTATCTATACATGGTCTTGACACATCTTCTGAAAGAAAGCGCGCTACCACGCCAATCATAGTTAACTTTCAGTTTCAGTTGGTTAGTACGCATTTCAATTTACTGTTTACATTTATGTTACTGTCAAGTAATTAACCTCAGTTCGTGTACATACAAAATATTCGAATGGAACTAGTTTTGCAGTCTTGTTTACTTCCTCCTAAATACTGCTTCTTGTGTACACTCCGACTGACAAAGGAAAACACATAAATCTTACTGTTTTTCTGCGTACAAAGAAAAATACTAGTTTCTGTTACTAGCTTGCAAAAGATACCCGATTTGCATCCGCAGATACAATTTGTTTGTCATGTTTGCCATATCAAGTGGCATTTAGCTCCTCATTCAGAATAAACTATTCAATTCAAACAAAAAACACTGAATTTAGTAAAACATCATCTAATTGCAATGAGCTCTCAAAAGTATCTACAAACGATTTCTACCATACCAATGGATTTACACAGATTTCACAGAATGGAAATTACCACGAGAATAATTGCCCGTTAATCGTGCAATAATGCAATTAACCCACCGTCAACAGCAACTCTCTATATGCAAAGTCGTTAAACTATATTTTTAGAGGTCATAAAAAAAAAGCCACTCGAACATGTATCTAATGGAATCTTTTGACATTTAATGACTCCAGGAAGAGTGTGTCACAGTGCGTAGCTACTTCAACAACAAGTGGCCATCTACCACCGTCCTTAAACATCAACTACGATCACAGCAAACTACGATAGATACATACACTCCAAGTTCGACTCAAGAGAATTCACGTTTGAGTGGTTTCTACACATTATTTTCGCAAACACACATCGATCAAGTCGAGTGTAAATTCGAGTGTCAATCGCAATTTGTGAGAATTTACCTGTGGGTATGGGTTATAGGCAAGTCAGCGACAGCTTGATATTAGCCAAAGCCCGCATTGGGGTATATAAACGAGCATTGCATCCCATTTTGTTGTTTTGTTCAACAGATGGTTCAATCCGTGTTCAATACGTGAATCATTTAAAAAAAAATAAAAAATTGTTTGGTGGTTATTTGTTAGTTACAACTTTTTTTTTTCATATTTTAGCAAACATTTAAATTTATTTTTTGTCTGGTTATTGTCAATTGTGTGTCGTGTTGTGTCAGATAAAAAATCATGGCAACCGAATCGGAGATAACGTATCAAAGTAATAAATACAATCGCCCTCGTGGAAAAGTGATTTTTAATTGGGTTTTCCATTTTTTTTTAGATGAGTTTTGTGAATCGAGTATTCGGGAGTTTTTCAAAAATCAAAATGTGTTCCTAACTGGCGCCACAGGATTCCTGGGCAAAGGTAGACAAATTGTCCCTCAAAATAAATTGAAGAAAAAAAATTTTTTTAATTCGTGTTAATTTTTTTTTTAGTGATAATGGAAAAATTGCTGCGCACAACCGATGTTAGGATGGTGTTCGTATTAATTCGAAAGAAACGAGATAAGGACATTAAGGACAGACTTACCGAATTATTTGAAGATCCTGTAAGTGTGATTTCTGTGATTTGTGTGTTATTGTGTTACAACAAGAAAAAAAAAAATCTTCTTCTTCATCAATCTGTATAGCTGTTCCAAGTCCTGCACAGAGAGAAACGTGATTTTCTTAACAAGGTCCATCCGATCGCTGGTGATTGTTCCTTGCCACACTTGGGGATATCCAAGTGCGATCAACAGCTTCTAAAGGAGAATATCAGTGTGGTTCTGCACAGTGCTGCAACGGTACGGTTCATCGAGCCCATCAAGAATGCAATTGAGATTAATGTACGCGCTACAATGGCGCTCATAGAGTTGGCCAAGGAAATGGATAACTTGAAGGTAAGTCGTTGTACCCTAGAGTCGTTGTACCTTTACTTGGGTGATGGTCTGAATATGGTAGTGAAAGGAATTTTCAGTGTCAGTGTCATTGTATGTGAAGTAGGGGGAAAAGTGAATTGATTTCGATTTTATCTGCGTGATTCTCTTTCGTTGTCAAGTTCGAGGTTGGGGATTTGCTTTTTTTTTTTTTTTGCAATATTAAGTTGAGTGACTTGCGGAAAATTTATGCAAGATATCTTGGAGTCAGGGTTATTCCTCGTTTTGGAAGTTCTTTGAGTTTTTTTTTTGAGGAACATTTGAAACGATTTTTGCTGAGGTTTTCCATTTGCTTGTGAAATGTTTTTGATTTGATCAAACATGAAGTATTTCCAGTTGTATCCTATATTTTGGAAATAATTTAATACTCTTGTTGACTACAACAAACTTCATTATGACACCGTAGATGTAATGTGTGTTTTAAAACAATAAATTTAGGTTTAGATTTAATTATTTAATTTTGTCAATAAATCAATTTTCATTTCATTTATAATAGCGGGTGGTTAAATTTTAAGGGCCGATGTTTATTCTGAATAAAACACAAATTATTCAGGAAATTAGTAAAAAAAAAATTATTATGATAATATTGGCATGTTTCAATAATGCATGCAACAAAATATCGACCAAATGGCCGCCGCGACCTCAGCGGCACACCTCCATCCGATGGTTCAACATTTTTGAAGACGCTGAGGCATAATTGAGGTTCTATGCCGTTAATGTGGCGAATTATCTCATCCTGTAGCTCTGGAAGTGTTGCCCGCTTATCGACGCACACCTTTTTTTTTTCAAATAACCCCAAAAGAAGGAAGTCCAACGGTGTCAAATCACATGATCTTGGCGGCCAATTGACATCGTCACCACTGAATTTGTCGCGCAAACGAGCTATTGTTTCGTTAGCTGTGTGGCAGGTGGCGCCGTCCTGTTGAAACCAAATATCTTCCACATCCATATCTTCCGATTCGGGACATAAAAATTTCGTTATCATCTCACGATAGCGAACACCATTCACAGTAACTGCCTGAACAGCCTCATTTTTGAAAAAATACGGCCCAATGATGCCGCCAGCCCATAAACCGCACCAAACACTCACTCTTTGTGGGTGCATTGGTTTTTCGACAAACACTCTTGGATTATCAATCGCCCAGATGCGGCAATTCTGCTTATTCTGCTTAGTGGCGAATCCACTGAGGTGAAAATGTGCCTCATTTTCTTCGAAGATTGATCATCCACTGTTGCTATTTCTTGCCACCATTCTGACCATTGACGACGCTTGAAATGGTCAAGAGGCTTCAGTTCTTGAGTCAATTGCACCTTGTAAGCGTGTAAATGCAAGTCTTAATGCATAATTTCCATCAACGACGAGCGTGAGAGATGCAATTTTTGGGCACGACGACGGGTTGAAGTGGACGGTCCTTTAGCCACTCTATCGCGAGCAGCAGCAATATTTTTTGCAGTACCAGCTGTGCGAGCATGCACTGGTGTTTTCACATCTCCTACAGACCCGGTTTGCTCAAATTTTTGCACGATTCTTCCGATTGTACGCACATTTGGACGATTAAATTGACCGAAAAAATCACAAAGTGCACGATATACATTTTGATTTGAACGCCATAATAAGCCTGAATAACTAAAAACGCATTGATCGATTGAGTATCTTTCCATGGTTCAAATTAAATTAGTCCGAAGTTGAGATATGTCCAATGAAATGCAGACAAAAACTTGACGCTTAGGTGTGGTTCACATTCAACATCGGCTCTTAAAGTTTAACCATATTATGGGTCTTTCATTAGGGACTTGACAACTTTGCATTTATAAAATGCAAACTACTTCAGATATCTAAAAACAAAAACAATTATTGGCTTGAATTACTATCAAAACATTTATGAATGGAATTCGAGTTCGTTCATATGTTCACCACGGGAACGTATACAGCGATCGATACGTTGAACCCAATTTCCGTTGACTCAGCTGCAAATTTCGACCGATACGGGCGCTATTTCTTGATCCTATAAGTCGTCGGCTTGTTGGCAATTCGGCATATAGACCACTGACTTAATATAGCCCAATAAAAAAAATTCTAGATTCGTTAAGTCACACGATAAATCACGCGGATAACATGTTCACCGAACTGAGACTTCAATAGCTCGATTGTTGTACCCGCTGTTTGGCATGTGGCACCACATATGTCCAATTCATGCAATGGCTCAAAAAAAATTTCAAAATGGCTCACAAAAAATACGCTTAAAAAAATCACCGTAACGTGACAGTCTTGTTCATCGATGAAAAAAGTAAACACGGCCCAATGACGCCATCGGCATGAAAATATCACCAAACAGTGGCTTTTGGCAAATGAAGTGCTGTTTCATGAGGCACATGAGGGTTCTCATCTGTCGAGGGACTCATATTTTGCTTATTGACAGAGCCGAAGCTTCATCGCTGATGATGATTTTACGATGAAATCGTTCATTTTCTTCCATCATGTCCAGAGCCCAATTCGAGAACGCACGTCGCGTGGCTTCACATGAGTTCATGTTCATAAGACAGCTAGATCTTGTAAGGGTGCAGGGGAAGATTCTTAAGCAAAGCTCGCCATAATATAAAAGATTCCCAATGCTTGAGAACACCGTGAAATTGACTGATTTGGGTCGTTTGCGAGGAACTCGTCTAAAGTTTGAATGATGAAAAATGTTACACGTGCTCTTTGTTGCTTTTAGCAAAACAATTATAAAAAAAAGGAAATTCGCTCACTGCCACGCCCCTTTTTAGTAAAACGTTGTTTTTGGCCAAACTGTTAGGAAATTTGAAAAAAATGTCTGAACAACATATTGGGTAAGAACCGTTTATCGGCCAAACTTTACAGAAATTCGAAAAAAAATCTTGACGCAAAAACATTGTTTTTGTTATTTCCCCGTGGGCTGGTGGAAATCTCCATAGACACGATGAGCACGTGCTCAAAGTAGTGTGAGATTTTCACTCACTAAAACCACCACACCCTTTTTGTATTTGTTTTGCAACTATGTATGCGATTTATCTAGCAATTTATTTTATCACAAGCAATGAATGTTTGGCAGGTAACTGCTTTTTCCGCAATTTCTAGCGCGGTTTATTGCTATCGAGCCAAATCCAAGGGCTTAGTTCTTTGAAGACGCCGCAATAAATTTGTTTCGTCAAGAATTTGGAGGACCGTTGTGTTAACGTGTCCTTATTAACTTTTTTATGTTATCGTGTAAAATTTTGTTTTGGTAATATTTACACAAAGGGTTGTTTTTTTTAGGGGTATAGAACTTCGAATTGACATAAAACACAGGAAAAGCATTTTAATGTCCATCACTTTAGCTTTGTTGGAAGGATAATTTTATACCATTAATGTTTGAGTATGATTTCGGGCATGTGGCTGTCGCGGCTGGTTCGAATAAAGCCATTCTAGAGGTCCAATTTTAAACCACTTTTTCGAGCATTTGGGGCCCTATGTCGGTAATAACGCCACGAATGTTGGCTTTCAAATCCCCTAACGTTTCTGGTTTGTTGGCATAGATGAGTAACTTCACATATCCCCAAGGAAAATAAGCCAATGTTGTCAAATCACAGGATCTTGGTGGCCAATTGACAGGTCCATTCCGCGAAATTATGCGCTCATCGAATGTTCCCTTCAATAAATCGATTGTGACGGAACCACATTTCATCCACATGTCATCCAATTCGGGAACAGAAAAAGTTGGCTATCATGGCTCTTTTCCGGTCTCCATTAATGGTAACTGACTCTCCAGTATCATTTTGGAAGAAGTATGGCCCAATGCCTCCACCAGCCCATAGAGCACAGCACAAACAGTCAGTTTTGGTGGATGTAATGGCGTCTCAAGGGTGTGGATTTGCTTCACTCCAAATGCGGCAATTTCGCTTGTTGAGGTAACCATTCAACCAAAAATGAGCCTCATCACTGAATAAAATTTTGCGATGAAAATTAGCATCGAAATCAGTTTCATTTTCGGCCCATGCACCAAAATTACGACGCATTGTATGGTCTCGCTTTAAATCTTGCCCAAGCTGGATCTTGTAAGGTCGTTAGCCAAGACCTTTGCGCAAAATCTTCCATAAAGTTGATGGACAAAGCTCCAATTGCTGTGTACGGTGGTAAATCGATTCATTCGGGCCCTCTTCAACGCTTTGCTCTACAGCGGCAATTGTTTCTTCGGTGTGCACTGTTCGACGTCTTTGCGGATGCGTATTATCACATAAAGGAAACGTAGGACGACAACGATCCATGGTTAACCGAATTAATTGCTCTGATGGACGATTATGTCGACCATGCGATAAAACTCGCGAACTGAAACATCATTTTCGAAATAAATTTGCACAACTTGCAGGCGTTGTTCATTTGGCAACCTGTTCATGATGAATTGGCAAACCAAAATGAACATAAGCGACATTTGACATTTTTATTCTAATCATTTTAACCCACGCCCATTTTCGGGGGGCGTTTGCTTGCGAAACATAACAGATTTAGAAAATCTATCTCAACAAAACATGGTCACAATGTGATTTTCCATATATTTTATCCATATCTAGTTTAAGCCCCGCCCACTTTTTGGAAAGGGTTTTCAACGATGCGCACAAGGGATTGTAGCCTTCTCATATTTTTAATATAAATATTTATCTCAAGACAAAATTTTGAGAAAATTTTAGTATTTTATATGAACACCTTCTTCAGCCTCTTTTCGTATTCATTTTAACAATAATCCTGCCCCGACACTGACAACATATCAATTCAGAGTTTTCAAACTCTGTCCACTTTTTGTTCAATAGGATCAAGGGGTTCTATAAGCGATGTGTAATGAAAAAAACATTCAAAATGGCAACAAGTTGTCTTTTGTTCGACAGGTACAGGAAGGTACAGGCAGCTAAAAATATGATGGTCATCATAGATGCCGTGACATAAGGCCAAGCCAAGTCATATAGCCAAATTTATAAATTTCCTCATTTGGCCTTATGTCGCTCTATCGAAGTGTCAGAACTCCAAACGCTGGAATTTGGTCTTATGTCACTTTTATAAAACGACATAAGGCCAAATGTGGAAAGTAACATAAAGACAAATGGAGTTCAAATAAAATTGTATACACAGGATTCAGTGAAGTCACGCTTCAAAATAATGAAGTCACGTGTCATAATAAAATCAAATTTATAGATTTGGCCTTATGACCCTTGGCCTTATGTCACAGCACCTCCTGATACGAGCCGTTTTGGGTTTCGACAATTCTCATGTCAAAGATAAATCGGGGATGCCCAATCGGCGAAAATGTTGATAAAAACCTAAAATTCGTCGTGTTTGACCTTCGCGTAAGCAATGTTTCGTTTGTCCAGGAGCTAAGAAAAGAAGAAGAATCGGCGAAAATGTTGATAAAAACCTAAAATTCGTCGAGTTTGACCTTCGCGTAAGCAATGTTTCGTTTGTCCAGGAGCTAAGAATTTAAAAAAAAGAAGAAGTTTGGAACCATTTGAATGAGGGTGTATAGAGGAAAATTCGATGTATGGGCACCTACAAGAGTTAACGCAAAAAAATCTGATGGATAAAATCTTCATATACTCTGCTCAATCGCATTAAAATCGAATCATTTCTAAGGCAGACGCTCCCGCAAAAGTCAGGCCAGACTTTTTATTTTATGTAGAACACAACAAATATAATGGAGTGACCAAAATGTTGGCTTTGTTAGCTCACAAATTTCATGGCATTTAATGTTTTTAAACAATTTTTGGCATACTGGGCCTTGTGAACGCCATCCTGTTGATCCAATTTTGCACCATTTTTTTGAGCTTACTTACTGGGCCTTACTGGTCCGCACTCTTTGAGGTCGGTTTCTACTTGTGAGCGCCACTTAAGGCGAGGTCTTCCTCTAATGCGTCCGACTTCTGGCTGGGAAACGAAGACTCTGAAAGCCGGAGTATTGGTGTCCATTCGTTCTACATGTCCTAGCGATCTTAAACGTCCAATGCGGAGTTTTTTTTTGACAAGGGGCATGTCGCTGTACTGGTCGTATGGTTCTTGGTTGAATCTTCGTATCCATAGCCCGTCAACACAAACGGGACCGAAGATTTTTCGAAGAATTTTCCTTTCAAATCGATCAAGGATTTCTTCATCCGCTTTTGAGACGGTCCATGCTTTAGCGAGCATACCCGGTCTTATTTCGTCAATAGTGTGTTGAGTGTTGGACTCTATGTGACCAAATCAGTGTCCAAAGGTGTCAAATCACACGAACGACTTGGCTGAGTCTTAAGATGATAAGGTAACCAAACGTTTGGCTCAACAAAGTCATTGTTGCGCCCTTGAAACCAATTCTCGTCGACGATATTTCTAATGACATTAGGAATACAAAAATTACGAACCAATATTGCCAGTAGCGTTCGCCATTCACGGTGATGTTGGCTCCGGTTTTGAATTTGAAGTCATATGGGCCGATGACGATTTAACGCCGAATGGGCCGACTACGACGGCATGTAAGCCGAATCAATTAGTGATTTCTTCGGGTGTAATGGAGTCTCTAGAGTCTCATGAAGATTTTGCTCATCTTAAACTGACAATTGTGCTTGCTTACACACCCGTCAATCCAGAAATGAGCCTCATCGCTGAAGATGATCTGACGATCAAAATCTTGTTCAACTTCCAGTTGATGCTCAGCCCATTTACAGTACACACGACGCAGTTGATTTTGATCGAGGGTTGACCATGAATTGTTTCCAAGAAAATAAGAAGCACTTGACATCCATTCAATATTTAACAAGTGGATTGCATCCTACCTAAGTCACATGAAGCAGTTAATTAGAATAGGAAATACTTTTTCGAGGCAGTTTGAAGCAAAGTCTGGTGTTCCTCAGGGAAGTCACTTGGAACCTTTGTTGTTTGCATTATTTGTGAACGATGTATATTTTAGGCTGTCTTTCTAAAATTGACATTGCATCACAGTATTTCCCACATGAATGCAACGAAATAGAGACACATAACAGCACTGGCGACTGAGGCCATCGGCTGGGACAGACAAGACATTAACACAACAGAGAGAGAGAGACAGATGGACACAGACAAGGTGGGCCAAAAGAAGTCATCCGATGTTGTTTGGCTATTCAGAGTATCGGTTGTCCTTCCTGTTGGAACCACATGTTCATCACTCCTAATTCGTCAAATTGCGGCAGAAAAAACTCGCTTAACATGGCCCTATAGCGCAGACCGTCCACTGTTGTCGTTTGATCAGCGAAGTTCTCAAAAAAAAAAAATAACCCGATGACTCCTCCAGCGTGGACAGCGCACCATCCAGTAACTTTGAGTGGGTGTAATGGCTCCTCGTGCATTACTCGTGGATTTTCGGTGCCCCGGAAGCGATAGTTTTGCTTGTTCACGTACCCGCTAAGGTGGCAATGAGCCTCATCGCTCATTAAAAGTTTGGTCGGGAAATTTTCCACTTCGTCCTCGAGATTGAGGATGGCTTGGTGGCGTAGGTTACACGCGTTTGGCAGCAGCTGATGCATGGACTGGAGTTTGTACGGGAACACGCGCAAGTCTTTGACCAAAATTCGCCTTGGGAACGACCGGCTGATGGCTAATTGCGAGACACGGCGTTTGTTCGATGTTTCCGGCGACAGCTCGACATCCTCGGCAGCAGCGGAAATATTCTCGGCACAACGGGCGCTCCGGGGACGGCCACTCTTGGCAACCACTCGTGCGGTCCCATACTCTTCAAGGTGGCCAAACGTCGCTGTGTTTGCGCAGTGGGTGTCGAACGGCCGGGGAATCGGCGACGGAATTCGCGCTGCGCAAACACTACGGACGAATTGTAACGCAAAAAAAAGAAACGATTATTCCGCGTTCTTGGGGAGTGTATCTCTTCATGGCTTGCTTGTTCACTTGTATTCTACATCTGTCTAGTCCACAAATGTCAAAACAAATTTGACGTTGGCGGCCATTTGCAAAAAAGAGCATCATCCAATATGGTGATCTTTTTTGGCCCACCTTGTAGAAGGAGCGCCATATAAGATAAACCTACTTGGCACAGAGGAGGAGACATAGCTTTATATTGTCTCATGTGGCCTCAAATTAGCTGGCGATTTTCTGAGGAAAGAATGCTGCCGAAGCTGGGACTTGAACCCGCAGCGTTTAGCTTCTCTGAGCCATGGCCACCTGGAGTGTCTTTCTGTAAGTGTCTGGGATTAGCAGATGATTGGAAGTTTTTTTGTCGAATCAATTGTGTAGCTGATTGCCATAACCAACAGATATAAACGCAGATTGGTGTAATTATAAAAATTTGCACCTGAACTTAAGGAAATGTAAGTTTTCGTAATTTTTTACATATGGTGACCTATATTACATGGCTACTTCGTAAGTGGGCAGAGTTGAGAAAATTAAACACTTGGAAGTAGCATTTGATCCGAAATTAAGTTTCAGTAAACACATAGCCATCCAAAGCGAATTCCCTTCTTGGGTTGATAAAGATTAACAGCAAGGATTTTTCAGACACACTTACTCGTAAATTTTTTTTAAAAATGCTGCTCTTTTGTTTGGTCACCAACAAATCAGGTGCTTACAAATCAGATCGAATGGACACAAAAATCTTTTTCAAGATATTCAGCCCTAGCGAGGTATCCGTCGGAGTGGAAAATTCTACGATTTTGTACGATTCGGAGGATTTTAGCTTCGAGTATTCATCCGAAAAGCTCTTCGGAATATTTCTCCGACATTTTGTGACGCATGCTGGCGAACTGCATTAAAGTGCGTTCACGTGTATTTTTTGTGCAATTTTTGAGTGCTAAGTGCAATTCTTTTTCCGATATCCTCGGACACAAATTCTTCGCGGAATTTGTTTACGAGTTGTAGTGAAGTGATTTTTCCTCCGATGACACATAACTCGAATGGAATTTGAACCTCCGGCGAACCTTGAAAGGGCAGATTGCCTTCGCTGCTTTATTGGTTCAATAGAAATTTCAAGTTATGAAGAAAGATTTCGAATCATGACTTCAAAAGTCCTTGGAAACGAGAAGAAATATTCAGGACATAAAGAATATAAAACATCGCTTCCGGAAAAATGAAATCAACGTTTTTGAGGTACAATCTCTCTTTTTAAGTTCCGGGTATACCTTTGTTGTAACTCTGACTACACATCAAGTGCTTATTTTTTACCTCCAAGTGGCAACCTCCAAGTTAGCAACCGGATTTGACTTGCTAAACGATAAGCGCGAGTGTTGACAACACGACGAAAAACAGCAACACTATGAACAGCGAGGTCAGAATGGCACGGAATGCTGTCCCAGGCGAACCTTGAAAAGCTGCTTCGACATGTTCGGACAACAGGTTGCCTAGGAATTTCAAGGGTTAGTCAGGCCCCTTGAACAGAGATGGTGGCGGATGAACCGAAAGACCAACGGCAGCGCTCAATCTCGTAGTGGATACTGACAGCCCCGTGTCCTAGGGGTATCTAATAAATTGGAACTGGCCCTCCAGGTTGGGGGTTGTGCTTTGTGTTAACTACCCACGCACTTAAAAAACCAATGTAACGATGCAACCAATAGGCTCGGAATGGACTAATTTTTATTGTTGACGACACGGCTAAACGAAAAAGGACAACGACGTTCGTATCTGCACCTGGAATGAGAGAACATTAAACAGGAGAGGTGCAAGCGAACAACTAGCGGAAGCCCTAAACTGCTACAATGTAGATATGACTGCCATCCAGGAAATACGATGGGATGGGCCGGGCAATAAGAGGATGAAAAACTGTGACATCTACTACGGACCGTGTAATAGTGAGCAGAAACAGCGACTTTTCGGATGCGGATTTGTTATAAGTGCTAGACTTAGGCAAGAAATCTTATGTTTCCAATACATTAGCGAAATTCGCCAACATTAGCCTAATATGCGCTCACGCCCTAACGGAGGAAAAAGATGATATAGTCAAGGACTGCTGCTATGAGCTCCTTGATAAAACCAATGAGCGACTACCGAAGTACGATGTTAATATCGTGCTGGGAGATTTTAACGCAAATGTAGGAAGAGAAGACTTCTTTAGCAGTATTATCGGAAAACATAGCATACACGACAACACGTCTCGTAATGGACTTATGCGAACTGACTCCGCTACGGAACGAAATGCCACTATAGCCAGCACACCGTTTCCTCACCCCGATATCCATAAGGGGACATGGTGGTCTCCAGATCAATGAACGGTCTATCAAATTGATCACAAAGCGATAGACAAGAGGCATGCATCAAGTATTTTGGATGTCCGAACGTTCAAAGGAGCTAACATTGACTCGGACCACTACCTTGTTGCAGCCAAGGTTAGAATGCGGATATCCACCACGCCACAACAATCTAGAAATACTGTAAAAAAATTTAATGTCGAAAGGCTGGAATCGCAAGAGACCAAGAACTTCGCGTATCCCTTAACTTCTCGATTAACACCATACCACTAGCATCGAATGCCGAAGAACAATGGCAACGATGCCAACACGCCATTAGATCAGCCGCAACTGATGTGCTAGGTTTCTCACACCCAACAGCAAGAAATCCCTGGTTTGATGAGGAATGCCGACAGATACTCGCAGCCAAGAACGAGGCCTACAAGGCTAAGCTGCAGGTGAAGACGAGAGCTGCCGTTGAGCTCTATAGGCAGAGAAGAAGGGAAGGACACCGGCTTTTCAGAATCAAGAAAAAATAGAAAGAAAAGCACGCGATCGTGGATGTAGAGAGGTGCCGCTTCAGGAACGATGTTCGCAAATTTCACCAAAGCGTAAAACGTCAAAGCCAAGAATACAAGGTTCGAACAAAATCCTGTCGAGATGAACAAGGAAATATCGTAGTTGGGCACAATCGACGCTGAGGATATGGAAGAACCATTTCTGCAGACTGTTAAACGGCGATGAAGTACAACATTCCGCTGCCAGGCAGAACCAATCATTCAATATTGGCAACAACAGCGAAAACTGCCAACCACCCTACCTGAGTGATGTGAGGATAGTAATATCTGAACTCAAGCTTTATAAGGCTGTCGGATGTGACGGCCTTCCCGCCGAGCTTTATAAAGCCGGCGGAGACGACTTGATAAGTAACACCCACCAACTCATAAGCCGAACCTGATCGGAAGAAAGTATGCCTGAAGAATGGAACCTCAGCATCGTTTGCCCGATCCAAGACAAGGAGACCCTCTTCCATGCGCCAACTACTGAAGCGTAAGTCTCCTCCACATCGCCTACAAGATCCTATCTGCCGTAATATGTGAACGCCTGAAACCGTTTACCAACAACCTGATCGGCCCTTATCAGTGTGGTCTTAGGCCAGGAAAGTCCACAACCGATCAAATCATCACACTTCGGCAGATCCTGGAAATAACCCAGGAAGTCCAAATCGATACCAACCACTTATTCATCGATTTCAAACCCGTATACGACCGCATTTATAGAGACGAACTATACAGAGCCATGTCTAGTTTTGGTATACCGCCCAAACTCGTCCGTTTGTGTAGGCTGACGATGGATAATTCTCGCTGCCCATCAGCGTCAGAAACGACTCACTGACACATTCGATACCAAAAAAGGATTTAGGCAAGGCGATGCGCTGTCATGTGACTTCTTCAATCTGATTCTTGAGAGGATTGTGCAAAACTCACGAGCCAACACCAGAGGCACAATTTTCCAAAAATCTGTACAACTACTAACATACGCCGACGATATTGACATCATTGGTAGGACCCAACGTGATATCATAGCCACGTTTGCTAGTATAGAGAAGGAAGCGGCAAAAATGGGTTTAGCAGTAAATGAGGGCAAGACGAAGTATATGCTGTCAACACGAACGGAAACACAACATCGACGAATTGGACATAATGTCGCCATTGACAGATATAACTTTGAGGTAGTGCGGGATTTCGTCTATCTCGGCTCCGCTGTTAACTCTGACAACAACATCTCGTCAGAAATTTAACGAAGAATTACTCTTGCCAACCGTTGTTTCTTCGGGCTTAAAAGGCAATTCAGTAGTAAAGCACTCACTCGAACTACTGAGGAGATCTTATATAATACCCTGATCATCCCAGTCCTGCTCTACGGCGCTGAAGCAGGACCGTCTCAAAAGCGGATGAAGAAATCCTTGATCGATTTGAGAGGAAAATTCTTCGATAAATCTTCAGTCCCGTTTGCTTGGACGGGCTATGGAAACGAAGATACAACCAAAAACTATACGGGCTGTACAGCGACATGCCTCTGGTCAAAAAAAAATCCGCATTGGGCGTTAAAGATGGCTAGGACATGTAGAACGAATGGACACCAATACTCCGGTTCGCGAGTCTTCGATTCCCAGCCAGACATCGGAAGCAGTAGAGGAAGACCTGGCCTTAAGTGGCGCGCACAAGTAGAAACCGACCTCAACCAACTTGTAGTTCGCAACTGGAGGCAGTTAGCTAAGGACCGGGCTTATTGTAGAGGCATGTTGGTTGAGGCACAAGTTCATTCCAGACTGTATCGCCACTTTACTTGGTAGACCTTTAATCATTCAACAAGGTATGGCAGGAATGAGCCTTGAACTAGGTGCATTAGGAATTGCATTTATAAAAAGATTAAGTCAATTAGTATAATTGCTCATAGGGGTTTTTTTATTTTATTTTGCTTAGAATAATTTACGAATGTAATTATTAAAAGCACAAGTTTTTCCCTCAGGGTAATTGATTACATTTTTTCCTCCACGCTAAGTGGAAGTTTTTTTTATCAATTTTTTAATTTATTTTTCTCTGCACTTAAATAGTTTTTTTTTAATCTCAATAGTTATATTAAAATTTACATTTTTATTTTTATTAATATTTATATTTTTTCCCTTGGTTGAAGATTTTTTTTTTAATATAATTATATTGTCTGTAAACTGTAAAATAATGGTAGACTTAAATAAATTAACAAATAAAAAATATTTATTCATATTTTTTTATTTTATTTAACTTAAGCTTAGTACAACCTGAACTTAAGACTAAATTAACCTAACAAAATTGAATTATTAGAAGAAGGGTTATGGATGATGAGGAGGACATAAGGGAGTTTTCGTACAATGAAAATCAAAGGAGCTATGGCCATTAGCCAGGCGTGGTATTCTAGTCATTGGCTCGTTGTGACCGTAGTTGGTTTGGTGGAATTTAAGTCGGAAGAGGGGAACAGTTCTTAGATTTCTGCAGTTCTCGTTGAGGGAAATCGTTTGAAGCAGACAGGGGAAATCAATATTTTACCTGCTAGAAGCTGATTTTCAAAAAGAATGTCGGAAATTTCACGACGCCTTTGTAGTGATTGAAAGTTTATTAATTTCAAACGATCGTCATAGCGGGGGTGTAAATTAAAACTGTCTACCCAGGGTAGACCGCGTAGAGCAAAACGGATAAATCTGCGTTAGACACTCTCAATACGGAGGGAATAGGTATTGTGATAAGGCGACCATAGTTAACTAGAATATTCAAGGATAGGTATAACAAAAGTGAAAAAGAGAGATTTTGTGACAAAGGGGTTCGGAAATTCCTTATAAAGGGTGATCCATTTCGAGGTTCCCTACTTTTTTAAAGAAAAAAAAACACAGAAAATTCAAATTTAATGGAGAATGTTTATTATCATTTGAAAGAACATTCTTTGGCATTTATTTTTTGAAGATTATGTCTATCAAATGTTGACCGTTGCTACGTCGCAGATGGTCCATCCGTTGAGTCCAATTTTCGATCACTCGTTCGAGCATTTCGACTGGTAACTGGCGAATGACACGCGTGATGTTTTCCTCCAAGGCCTGAATCGAAGCGGGTTTGTCGGCATAAGCCTTTGACTTTACATATCCCCACAGGAAAAAGTCTAACGGTGGCCAATCGACCGGCCCAAAACGTGAAATTATGTGCTCACCGAAATGTTCTCTCAATAAGTCCATTGATTGATGCGATGTGTGGGAAGTGGCGCCGTCTTGCTGAAACCAAATGTCGCCGAGATCACGAGCTTCAATTTTAGGCATCAAATAGTCGGTTATCATGGCACGATAACGGTCGCCATTGACGGTTACGTTCGCACCGGCATAATTTTTAAAGAAATATGGACCGATGATTCCACCGGCCCACAAACCACACCAAACCGTTGTTTTTTCTGGATGAAGTGGCAGTTCTTCAATCTCTTCAGGTTGCTCTTCGTCCCAAATGCGGCAATTTTGTTTGTTTACATACCCATTGAGCCAGAAATGGGCCTCATCGCTAAACAAAATTTGCCTCGAAAACGTCGGATCTTCTTGGAACTTTTCAAGAGCCCATAGAGCGAAGCGATGTCGCTTGAGAAGGTCGAGCGGCTTCAGTTGTTGCACAAGCTGTATTTTGAACGCTTTCAATTTAAGATCTTGACGTAAAATGCGCCAAGTCCTTCCATACGTCAGTCCGTGTTGCTGCGAACGGCGCCGAATCGACTCTCTACGGTCTTCGTATACACTCTCAGCTACGGCCGCTATATTTTCTTCACAGCGTGCTGGACGTGGTCTATTCGGTCGAATATTATCCAATAATGAATGCTGGGTCTCAAAATGGGTGATGGTGTTGCGAATAGTACGCTCAGTAGACCGATTATGTTGACCATAAGTTGAGCGAAGTGCACGAAACACATTCCTCACAGAACGTGAATTTTCATAATAAAGTTGAACAATTTGTAAACGTTGTTCACGCGTAAGTCTTTCCATTATGAAATGCCAAACAATACTAAGCAAAAATAACATGACAGCATGACACGACTCACACGTGATCTGTCAAAAAAGGCTATTGAAAAATGTATCTCTACTTGGATTACCCGCTATCAATATGAGAGCGAAAGTTAAGTTCTCTGCCACAGATAACACCCAGATCTCGCATGAAAAGCACATTAGGTACGGGCTCACCAAATATTAAATAGGATCTCGCGTCTGATGGAAGACGCTTACGGGAGTATGTCATGGTCTGGCATTTAATTGGCATTGGGCTCCAGGAAGTATTTTTGGCACCCAGGTTGAAAAGTTGTTTAAACTTCTTTCTGGGTAAGAGTTAGTGGAGTAGGAAATGTTCCTTAAGATTTTCATGTCATCGGCATACACAGATAACAGATCATTGATAGACAAAATAAAAATCAGCGGACCAAGATGGCTATCTTGAGGCACTCCGGATGTGGGTAAAAAGTGGTCCGAAAAAGAGCATCTAAGCAGAACTTTGTATTGGAGTTCGAAGAGATAGGATTTAATCCAAGCAATAAAGCTCGGTTGTAAACCTTGTGCTTTAGGTTTAAAAAGAATGATTTCATGTGAAATTTTATCGAAAGCTTTACTTAAGTCAGTGGGAATAACATCGACTTCATTTAGATTAGATTTTAGATTTAGATTTATTCATCGTATAGTCTTAACACTTTAAGATACAATATCTTATAAGTTAATGAAGAATCGAACATTTTAAAATTAGGTATTACATTAGGTAGAGAATGTGCTGTCAAAATAAAAACACATGAGAAGGCTACAATCCACTGTGTGGATCGATTTGTACCCTATCCCATCCCATCCTTAAGACAAATATCCCCAAAATGTCGGATTTATGGCGATCAATTATAGAAACTGTCATTGTCAGGACATATTGTTCGGACAGTTTATCAAAATCATTTATGGTTCGACAAAAAAAACACCGTTTCCGCCTCGTTATGCTAGAAATGGTTTTTTTGTATAAAAACGCCTCCAAAAAGTGGGCGTGGCTTAAAATGATATATGGAAGAAATGTTTAAAATACAGAACCAATGATTGCGGATCACCATTTTTTTCGATATTTTTAAAAATTTTCCGAAAAAGGTTTTTTTTTTTTTACTAAAAACGCCCCCAAAAAGTGGGCGTGGCAAAAAACGTTGTATTAACAAAATATAGACATTATGATTGTCTATGTATATGTTGTTCGGACTTTTTTTTCAGTATCTCAAACGGTTTAGCCTAAAACTATGTTTTTCTGAAAATTTGGTGTGGCAGTGGGAGGATTTCAAAAATGTTTACACTTGTTCTGCTGGGAGCAACAGCAAGCACGTGTACCAAATTTCATCATTCTAGCTCAAAATTTAAGGCCCAAGAGCTGGTGACGTACGGAACGACCGACGGACGGAAGGACGGACAGACATGGCTAAATCGACTCAGCTATCGATTCTGGGTCGATCCATATACTTTGAATATCAATTATTTCTCTATGTTACAAACTTTGTATCAAAACTAATATACCCCTATGGGATAGGGTATAACAAGTACAACGTGTCGGAAATAGTTTCATGGTTCTTAAGGAACGTAAGGAATTGACATGGTTAAGTAAATAATGTTGGTTGACGGGTTTCTATAAAATTATGCAGCAGAGTAACAGTCCTAAATTTTATGAGGTTATCCAGAGTTATGACGGGCGCAGTGGCACGATGGTAAGTGCGTTGAACTGTCGCGCAGAAGGACTGGGTTCGATTCCCAGCCGTAGCACCACCTGAATGATTTTTCACTGGCCCTCCTCTCGTGATGATCAGATAAATCATCCGAGTAGTATCAATTGTCATGAATAGCTTATTTCAACTTAGCCGTTCAGATTCGGCACAGTACAAAATGTTCCCGTGCCAGTGAGACAAAGAAGTGCCCGTAGTGTCGAGAATATTGCTGCCGCTGAGGCTACAGTTAAAGAAAGCCCAAAAGTGTCTCTCACACGTCGTTCTCAAGCGTTGCGCATCTCTGTGACGTCGTTGTGGCGAATTTGCGAAAAGATCTTGGCCTACATCCTTACAAGATTAAATTGACGCAAGAACTGAAGCCGCTTGACTACCAGAAGCATCGTATGTTCGTGAATTGGGCTGAGCAACAACTTGAAAATGATTCGGATTTTCATCGAAAAATCATCTTCAGCGATGAGGCTCATTTCTGGCTGAATGGCTTCGGCAATTAACAAAATGGCGGTATTGGTAAGGCAGCAATCCACACGTACTCCATGAGTCATCATTGCATCCCGAAAAAAATACGCCGGCGGCGTCATTGGGCCGTACTTCTTCCGTGATGATCAAGACCGGCACGTTACTGTGAATGGGAATCGCTACCGTTCATTGATAACCGAATATTTTTGGCCCTAATTGGATGATATAGACTTGGAGGACATGTGGTTCCAACAGGACGGCGCCACAAGCCACACAGCGAATGCCACAATCCATTTATTGGAAACCAAGTTTGGAGAACATGTTATCTCACGAAATGGTCCAGTCGCTTGGCCGCCTCGGTCGTGCGATTTGACGCCGTTGGACTATTTCCTGTGGGGCTATGTCAAGTCTATGGTCTATGCCAACAAGCCAGCGACGATTGATGAACTTCGTATGAATATCGAACGTGAAATTGCAGCAGTATCGGCCGATTTATGCTTGAAAACCGTCGAAAATTGGGTTCAGCGCCTGGACTTCTGCAAGCGTGCACGTGGTGGCCATCCAAAAGAAGTCGAGTTCCATACATATTGGCATCGAACGTACTTTCACAGGAATAAAGAATTTCATTGATATCCAACACCGTTTTTGTTTTATTTAAAAAAACTTTTGTAGCACTCTTATTGAAAAACCCGATTTTGGCGATTTTTAGCATCAGATGCGTATTGCAATACTGCAACCAAATTTATAACTAAGCGAGGCTTTAATTTTTTTTTTGATTGATGTCGCACAAGGTATTACCTGAATTAGGCATAACACCTTCTAATTGTTCGAAAAATTTCGCATTTAATCAAAAGTTGCGATGCGAAAAATAATATACGTACGACGTTCTTATGAATGTTGTGAGCATGGGAACTAGAGAGACTTTTGAAAAAATTGATTTTGGCAACGATACTCCATCAGAATGAAATACTTGCACTTGCTTCATCAGGAATTGCATCTTCATTTTTGGAATTCAGTCGAACTGCTCATTCATATGAAATTCCAACGTGCAGCATTTCCAAGAACAGTGCGATGCCAAAAGTTTTGCAGCAAAGCAAACTAACTAATCGCTTAGGTTAAGTGTACAATGGCGCGTAAAAAGTCTTCGGAGGACTGGAGGTATTAGACAAAACGATGCAAGATTTACGAAACAATCGTAGATTATGTTGGCAGGTGATTTTCGGCAAACATTCCCAGTAATTCCACGCTCAACGCCAGGCGAAGAACCTAATGCATGTTTCAAGTCGTCCGCATGACTACGCACATGCGTGACGATTTGCAGGGCGTCCAAGCTCGAAAAGTATTTTCAAATGAGTTGCCGGACATAAGCAAAGGAAAAATCCTTCTTGACATTTCCACCGGTTGTACTCCATTTGCTGTCGCTTTCTGTCAGCTTAACAAATCAAAATCCGAACTCATCCGAAAGGTTCTACCAAACATGGCAGAAAATTGCAAAAATCATGATTGGTTGTGCGAACATTCTAGATTACCTGCGAAAAACATTGGTACCGTGCAAATCGGTGGATTCCGTTACTTTCCAAGATGATATCAGACCTGTTTTCGTGAGAATTTTGCCAAGCAAAGTAAACGATTCTACACAAGACGATTATGAACTCAATCTGCTATTTAATTGAAGAATGATTTGCCTACTCACAGGCAGATGACGTTAGTTGTCAAAATGCACAGTGGGCTCGTTCACATTTTTGGTTGCAAAAACCAAAACTTTTGACGGAGCTAAGTGTTTTGATAAAGTAAAATTTAAATAAAGGTGAAACCCACTGCTACCAATATCTTACTTAATTACTTAAGTGGCGCAACAGTCCGGAAAGAGCCTGGGCCTCAACCAACATGCCTCTCTAATTAGCCCGGTCCTAAGCTAACTGCCTCCAGATGCGCACTCCAAGTTGGTTGAGGTCGGTTTCTGATTGTGCGCGCCATTGAAGGCGAGGTCTTCCCCTACTGCGTCCGACGTCTGGCTGGGAGTCGAAGACTCAGCAAGCCGGAGTAAAACATCCAATGCGGTGTTTTTTGACCAGGGGCATGTCGCTGTACAGCTCGTATAGTTCTTGGTTGATTCTTCGTCACCATAGCCCGTCAACGCAAGCGAGACCGAAGATTTTTCAAGGAACATTCCTCTCAAACCGACCAAGGATTTCTTCATCCCCTATTTAAACAGCCCATGCTTCAGCGCCGTAGACCAGGACTGGGAGGATCAGGGTCTTATATAGGATCTCCTTAGTAGTTCGAGATCCTATAGTTCGGGCTTTACTACTGGATTGCCTTCCAAGCGCGAAGAAACAGCGGTTGGCAAGAGTAATTCTTCGTTTAATTTCTGACGAGATGTTGTTGTCAGAGTTAAAAGCGGAGCCTTGATAGACAAAGTCCCATACTACCTCAAAGTTATGTCTGTAAATGGTGATGTTCCGTCCAATTCGTCGATGTTGTGTGTCCTTTCGTGTTGACAGCATATACTTTGTCTTGCACTCATTTACTGCTGAACCCATTTTCGCCGCTTCCTTCTCTATACAGCAAACGTGGCTATGACATCACGTTGGGCCCGACCAATGATATCAATATCGTCGTCGCATGCTTGTAGTTGAACCGATTTTTGGAAAAATGTGCCAGTAATGTTAGTTCGGGAGTTTCGCGCAATCCTCTGAAGAATCAAATTGAAGAAATTACATGACAGCGCATCGGCTTGCCTGAATCCTTTTTTGGTATCGAATGTGTCGGTGAGGTCGTTTCCAATCCTGATGGAGCAGCGATAAATCTCCATCGTCATCCTACAAAAAGGGACGTGTTTGAGGGGTATACCAAAACTAGACATGGCTCTGTACATTTCGTCTCTATAAATGCTGTCGTATGCGGCTTGGAAATCGATGAATAGGTGGTGGTTATCGATTTGGACATCTTGGGTTTTTTCCAGGATCTGACGAAGTGTGAAAATCCGATCGGTTGTGGACTTTTCTGGCCAAAAACCACACTGATAAGGGCCACTCATGTTGTTGGAAAACGGGTGCAAGCGTTCACATATTACGACAGATATGATCTTGCAGGCGATGTTGAGGATTCTTATGCCTCTGTACTTGGCGCAGTTCAGAGAGTCTCCTCTTTTGTGTATCGGGCAAACGATGCTGAGGCTCCATTCTTTAGCCATACTTTCTGCCGACCTAATTTGGCTTTTGAGTTGGTGGATGTCATCTCCGCCGGCTTTATAAAGATCAGCGGGAAGGCCGCCATTTCCCGTAGCCTTATTAAGCTTGACTTTATATATTGCTATCTTCACTTCACCAAGGTCGATTGGTTGGTAGTAAGGTCGGTCGGTTGGTAGTTTCGCAATATTGAATGGTTCGTTCTGCCTGACAGCGGAATGTTGCTCGTCATCGCCGTTAAACATTCTGCAGAAGTGGTTCTTCCATATCCTCAGCATCGACTGTGTCTCAACTACGATATTTCCTTGTTCATCTCGACAGAGTTCCGCTCGAGCCTTGTATCCTTGGCTTTGACGTTTTACACTTTGGTAAGACTTACGAACATCTTTCCTGGAGTGGCACCTCTCTATATCCTCGATCGCGCGCTTTTCTTGCTCTTTTTTCTTCTTTCTGAAAAGCCGGTGTTCTTCCCTTCTTCTCTACTTATAGAGCTCAATGGCAGCTCTAGTCTTCACTTGCTGCTTAGCCTTGTATGCCTAGTTCTTGGCTGTCGGCATTCCTCATCAAAACATTGGTTTCTCGCTGGTGGGCTCGAGAAACCTAGCACATCAGTTGATGACTGACTATTGTATTAAATAAGACACACCACTGTTGACATGCACTTCAAAACATCAATCAGACAGAAAACTTAGAACTATATTGCACAGATAAGGTGGGAAATTGAGGTTCGTAATTTTAAAGAACAGACCATTATGCCAAAATGAGTCGAAAGCCGTTTCTATATCGACTAGATGCATGTCAGTTGACTTTCCTACAAACCGATTACTCCTTACATGATTGCAAATCCTTATTACTTGATCGGAAGTGCTATGGAAGCGCCTTAACCAAAATTGTTCATCGGGAAGAATCTGGTTATCTTCAGTAAATTAAATGATTTTTTCTTTAAAAATCCTCTCATAAATTTTGCTCAGGTTACTCAGTAAACTGATTGGTCGGCAATTATTTGGATCATCTGGAGACTTGCCCGCCTATATCTAGTAGGTTTTATCCTTGAAAAATAAAAAAAAAACCTTTTCCGGAAACTTTATATTTTATTTTAAAATTTAAATTTTCAGTTGGAAGAAGATAATTAATTCGAACTTTTTCACACAACAAAAAATGTATCTCATGCGACTCAAAACATTGAGAATCTTATTTTACTGTCAAACATTTGCGGACCGTAAAATAAAATAAGGTCGGACGGATTTATTCCCTTCTTCCAACTGGTGATTCAATTTTATCCAAATGATCGACCAACAACCGATTCACCATACCGATCATGAAAACAATCGTTCTGCCTGTCTTCAACTAGGGCTAAATCAAACCGCCAAAGTTGCAGCCCTAAGCATAAATTCTTAACAATTATAAACACTTGGCTACACAGACACAGCCACACATTTGTTGCTCAATTTAAGTTTCCGTACGTCCAATAACCTGGTTCACATATTTCACCTACATACTTCGACTTGCATAATAGTCTCAAAAAAAAAAGAAAAAAAAATTCGACACGTTCGGAGAGAAATTTGTCTAGTACCATACAATTTAGGCTATGGCTACGCAGCTACGAAGTACAAGTACGGCTTTGAGTATTGTTGCTGAATACGAAAAGCCATACGTATCATATTCGGAGGCTATGGATACTTCCACTTCCACTTCTACTTCCACTTTTCTTTTCTGTTTTTATCAGATCCGAGTTGAGGTTGATTCATCGGATTTGTTACCTGAAGTAAAGATATCGCGCAAAGTGAGTTCTTTCAAATTAGATATTCCAACGACGTCGTTGAGGTGTTCTTTTGGTGCGCTTTTTTCTTTCTTTTGTCACTGACGCGCCTTTTCGTGCGCTGAATAAGCTTAATAAGGCAATAAATCGTAGTTCTGTTGTTGTTGAGGCTTAGAGAAGGGGAATTTCCCTTTAGAATGCGGTCGTGGAACATGATCTCTGCATGCTAACTACAGGCGGATACTTAAGAAGTGTTTGTTGAACCTGCGCGAAATAAGACACCGATAGCTAAGTCTTCCATGCGTCAACGTCGGATAGACTGCAAGGAATAAAAGCACCGATGTTTGCATAAAGTTGCAGATTTATAGGCGGGTAAAGTACACCGGCGTTAGTGTTAGTTTATCATGAAAAAATGGTTTAAACGTGAGGGTTGGTATATTGTAGTCATCCAAGAGCCTACATGAAGCCATTGGAAGAAAGATGTAGTTGTCAGAGACTATTAAGGGCTTTAGATTCATCACACAAAATTTTTTTTTGGTGCAACAGGCTCGTTAGTACCCAGGGCCAAGCTTTCTCACGACCAATCATGTGTGAATGTGCACTGCTTGCACGATGGTGGGACCTCCTGTTTTATGCCGACTCTGAACGGCGAATTGGAGATAAGGTTTTCTTGACAACTGCTCGGATGATTTGTCAGATCATTACGAGAGGAGGGCCAGTGAAAAATCATTTAGGTGTTGCTACGGCTGGGAATCGAACCCAGACCTTCTGCGCGGCAGTTCATCGCACTAACCACTGAGCCCGTCACTAAGTACCAACAAAGACTATAAAGCCATACAGATGACGCACTGCATACCAGAAAAATTGTTCCATGGCGGGTCTTACTGTCAGAGCCCGCCATATATTTGGATCTCGTTTCTCATGTGCGCACGGGCACCCCGCCCGCCCACGCATTTTTGGACATTGGACATTGGACATCACAGTACTTCGCACATGAATGCAACGAACTACAGACACGTAACAGCACTGGCGACTGAGGCCATCGGCTTAATGCGTCGTCTGTATTACTTTATAATCTTTGGTAGGTACCAGCCAGTGACTGCCTTCACAAGCGGTAAGCTTTTCCCAGTTAAGCCAACATAAAATGTTCCAGGAGTACCCTGAGATGTTGATTGACTCGATTATAAGCAGATACCATTTTCGCATTTTCATTTCTGTCTCGTTCTATGCATCTACGTCATCTTCGCTAATGGCACATGAGAAAAGCCATAGTTTAAGTATCCGCATCATTATCGTTTACAAACCCATTTCAACCCAAGTAGGGACACAAGACAGTTTATGGATCTCAACACAGTTTGAGGAGTAATACTTTAGTCAAAGTAACATTTATACCAAATTTAAGCTTAACATAGAAATTTGACAGATCTTGCCATTAAGAAGTTTTGATGAACATTTCTGGTTCGAATATTTTAAGACATTTGAGTCGCATTTCATTCAAATCTTCACCACAATACCGAAGAGGTCGATTCCCGTAAAGGTAAATCAACAGCATTTTTTCATAAAAAGCGATACCAACATCTACTGCCATTTCCCATGGTAATGGCAGTGGATGCCATTGTTTCAATGTTTCCTATATCGGTGTACAAAATAGTTCACCCCTTCTCATTGGGCCTTTATATTTAAAGCACTTTTACCTCTTCAACTTTAGTTCAATTATGATGTCTGATCGGGCTACTAACAACAACCATTCATCCACTGGACAGAATCTATCCGCTTGTAAGCATACTTATGGGAGACATCAGCGTAGCGAACTTTTTAGTTTCGCTCGAACACCATAGAGTGTCTTCTTCTTTGAGCGAATTTTGTTTAATGAGTGGTTCACTGGATGTTACCTGGACGGAATCTATCCGTTTGTATACATACCTATGGGAGACATCAGCAGGGTAGCGAACTATTTAGTTTTACTCAAACATCATAAAGTGCCTCCTGGTTTGGCATTTTGTTCAATGAATGGATCACTGGTGGTTAGCTAGATAGTATCTATCCGCTTGTAAACATACTTATGGGAGACATCAGCAGCGTAGCGAACTATTACTTTCACCATAGATGGCTTCCTTCTTTGAGCGCATTTTGTTCAGATAGTAGATAGTATATATCCGCTTGTAATCATACTTCCGGGAGACATCAGTGTAGCGAACTATTTAGTTTTACTCGAACACCATAGATGGCTTCCTTCTTTGAGCGCATTTTGTTCAACTGAACGCGCCTTCCCTGATCCAAATCTGGAGCAGCGAATTCATCGTCGTCCTGCCAAGACAGGCGAGTTTGTGCGGTATACCAATTACCAAGTCTAGACATGGCTCTATAATGTTCGTCTCTATAAATGTTATCGTATGCGGCTTTGCGATTGATGAAAAGGTGGTCGGTATCGCGTTCGACTTCTTTTCTTTTTTTTTTGCAGTATCTGGCGAAGTGTAAAGTTGGGCTTTTAAACACCGAAACGACACTGATAAGGGCCGATCTGGTTAATAAAAAACGGTTTCCCATAATACGGAAGATAGGATCTTGTAAGCGATGTTGAGGAGACTGCAGAAGTGGTTTTTCCATATTCTCAGCATCAGTTGTGTCTTTGTTCATCTCGACAGGATTCTGTAAGCTTCTTGTATCCCTGGCTTTCATGTTTTACATTTTGGTAAGACTTGAGAACATCTTTCATGGAGTGGCACATGTTTTGCTCCTCGACTGCTTGCTGTTTTTACTTCTTTTCGAAAAGCCCGTGTACTTAGCCTGGCAGCTTAGCTTTGTCGGCCTTGTTCTTGGCTGCGAGAATCTGTCCGCACTCTTCACTAAGCCAAGGGTTTCTTGCTAGCACAGTTACGACTGGCTTGTTAACACCGTCGCCATTGTTTGTCGATATTAGATTCCAGTGATAGGTACGGTGTTAATCGACAAGTTAATGGATACGCGTTTTGCAAAGTGCGTAGTGGACTCATACGATTACATTCTTTCGATGTTAATTCTTGTCCACCCATTTTCCTTTGTGGTGGTGTGGTGGATACCCGCATTCTTACCTTGGCTGCAATATCGAGTTCAGTAAAACGTGTGCTGGCTATAGGGGCATGTCTTTCCACAGCTAAGTCAATTTGCCTAAGTCCGTTGCCAGACGTATTGTCGTATAGACTGTGTTTTCCGACAATACTGCCAAAGCTGTCATGTTTTTCTAGCTTTGCGTTGAAATCGGTAGTTTCTCAAAAGTTTTGTCAAGGTGCTCGTAAAAGCAGTCTTTCGCTGCATCAGCTTGTTCCTCCCTCGGAGCATGAGCGCAAAAAAGGCTTATGTTGACGAGTTTTTCCTCAATGAGAATTATTATAATGCGATCGTTGGTGTCTTCGAAGACACCCCGAAGTCGGGCTCTTATAACAAATCCACATTCGAATAATCGTTGTTTCTGCGTACAATTACACGGTCCGTAGTAGATGACAGAGTTTTCAGTCCTCCCTCTGGCCGAACCCATCCCATGCTTCTTCCCTATTTCCATCATTGATTGTGGCGCAAGTACTATTTTTCCTCAATCATTTCAGTAGGATGCAATTTAGGCCTTATATGGCTGGTCTTTGAAGTTTAAGCCTTATATGGCTAGTCTTGAATTTTTTTTCCTAAAGCTTATGAACATCATCCCCAGAGTGATTGAAAAATACCGCGGTTATGCTAAAGTCTGGATTGTATTTTCGATTGCAGTCTTTCTATATTGAATCTTCTCACAGTACTTTGCTGTTTTGAGTCACCCGAGAGCCTAATTGAAGCCATTGAAAGAAAGATATAGTAGTCACAGACTATTAAGGGCTTCAGTTTCTTAGCTAAGTACCAGCCAGTGATTGCCTTTATAAGCGTTTAGCTTTTCTCGGTTAAGCGAACATATAATGCTCCAGGAGAGCCCAGAGATTTTGATTGACCCTGCTCCGAGTCATCTCCAGACTGATTGATAGATACCGGTTATGCTGAAGTCTTGATTGTACTTTCGATTGCAGCCTTTGGATATCGAATCTTCTCACAGTACTTTGCTGTATTCATGGTGTTTTTGGCATTCCCCTTCCTGGAGCTTTCGAAATTCCAAGATGCTAGTGCAATTTGATTGGTCGGTTGATTGTCCACCTAAAATTCGGGACCCCGTATAAAACCAACTGTTCCATCAAAGGGGTTGAGATGTATTGAATAAATTGACAGGTTTTCTCCACCCCCCGAGTTAATAATTCCAATTCGAATGGTCGTCGCATTAGATTCGATGTAATGAGATTTAATAAATTTTTCGGCATTCATTTATATACAAAGATTTAACCATTCTTTAGCTTATAAAGAACATTTTCTAACGATCTTACTGTAAAATATAAAATGGCGGAATCAAAAACAGATTTCCCAGTCTTCCCAGCCTATTCTTAGTATGAAAAGTAAACATTTGCCAGACAATAAAAAAAACAATCACCGTAACAAATGTGGCCTTCATAAAAGATACAAATTTTCAAAATTAAATCACTACTTATGTCAGATATCTTAATGTATCGCATATATTTGAATCTAATTTCTCTATCAAAAAGCATCTTTTCTATGCAAATTTATTTCTTTTAGAACTTTTCCGTTGTCTTGAGTCTTTTGAATATTCAATGGATGTGAATGTATAACATGTCGTTGGTAATTAGAAAGATTACACTTTGCATCTATAAGATGATCGACAATTGCGTGGAATTCCCCATTAAATCGATTGCGCATAAGTGCGGAAAATAAATGTAAAAAATTACCATGCTTACGCAACAGATGCAGAATAGCCTCTGGGAGGTAGACTCTTACATGTTATTTGTATCTCACGCCATGATGCAAGCACAACGCTTCTTTGTTCAATTTCCCATCATAAATTCATTTTTCTTCACATGAGTGCTGTGTGAATCAACTGGAGTTGTCAATGAATGCACGCGATTTTTTTTTTCAATATCTGACACCAGCAACATCCGTATCAACATCGACAACGTTAGATGCAATAGATAGAAATGCATCTGTACAATATTGCAATACGGAAGGATAGATAGACATGGCTAGATCGACTCAGCTAGCGATTCTGAGTCGATCCATATACTTTGAGGTATATCAAGCGAAATTATTTCTCCATGTTACAAACTTAATGTCAAAACTAATATACCCCTATGGGATAGGGTATAAACAATGTTTGTTGGTGAAAATCGGTAAACTTTCAGGTGATATCTGAAGGTTGAAATCAGTAAACTGTCAGTTGATATCTGAAAGCGAAAAGCTAAAGCTGTCATGTTTTCCTAGCTTTGCGTTCAAATCGGTAGTTTCTCAAAAGTTTTGTAAAGGTGCTCGTAGAAGCAGTCTTTCGCTGCATCAGCTTGTTCCTCCGTCGGAGCATGAGCGCAAAAAAGGCTTATGTTGACGAATTTTTCCTCGATGAGGATTATTATAATGCGATCGTTGGTGTCTTCGAAGAGTAAGACTTCTTCCCGAAGTCGGGCGTGTGTGATGTAGGCTTCGTTTACCAACCGCGGTGCCCGCGGTGTAGTGGTAATGTGTTCGTCTGTTGAGTGGAAGGTTGCGCGTTCAATCCCAACCAAAATCGATTTCACTTTTATTTAAAAGAAATAAAAAGGTCGGTGTAATACCTAAAAGTATGCACACCATCTTGAATTTCTTCAAATTTAACGAACACAGGAAAAAGTGACTCCCCGAAGCTAGTTCGGACACCAACCATGGAGTTTATGTCTCCACTACATCCAAAATCTTTCCTATCCTCTCTTTCTTCCCCTTCTCTAACGCTCGTACTATGGTAACATATAAAGGGTATTCATAACCCCTTGAAGCCTTGAGTACGTGTAAATTATAAAAAAAAACCTACAGGGACTTTGCAATGATATAAGAGCCCAACCGTTTCTGTCCACTTCCACTTTTTTCAGTTGCCTATCACAAATCGAAATCGCCTACAACCTTATCCTGTTACCAATAGTTACAAAATAAATACAAATTTTTGGACCAACAGGGTTGGTACCCAGGGCGAGCTTTCTCACAACCATTCATATTTACGTGTTTACTTCTGCACGATGGCGGGACCTCCTGTTTTATGCCGACTACGAACTGCATATTTGAGATGATCTTTTCTTGACAACTGATACTATTCGGTGATTTTTCAGATCATCACGAGAGGAGGGAAAATCATTTAGGTGTTCCTACCGGCTGGGAATCGAACCCAGACCTTCTGCGCGGCAGTTCATCGCACCATCCAACCATTGTAACAAATGGCCAATATAAAAAAGTTGCGTTGTCCGAAAATCTTAATTAATGGAAGCCTTATCAACATTTCTTTTCGGTTGACTTAAAGCGATTTTTTTCTAAAAGTGGGCGTGGCCATGAACCTAAGAGTATAGAACTAAATGGTGATCCATTTCGAGGTTCCCTACTCTTTTAAAGAAAAAAACACACAAAATTCAAATTTAATGGAGAATGCTTATTATCATTTGAAAGAACATTCTTTGGCATTTATTTTTTGAAGATTATGTCTATCAAATGTTGGCCGTTGCTACGTCGCAGATGGTCCATCCGTTGAGTCCAATTTTCGATCACTCGTTCGAGCATTTCGACTGGTAACTGGCGAATGATACGCGTGATGTTTTCCTCCAAGGCCTGAATCGAAGCGGGTTTGTCGGCATAAGCTTTTGACTTTACATATCCCCACAGGAAAAAGTCTAACGGTGTGATATCACACGATCTGCGTGGCCAATCGACCGGCCCAAAACGTGAAATTATGTGCTCACCGAAATGTTCTCTCAATAAGTCCATTGATTGATGCGATGTGTGGGAAGTGGCGCCGTCTTGCTGAAACCAAATGTCGCCGAGATCACGAGCTTCAATTTTAGGCATCAAATAGTCGGTTATCATGGCACGATAACGGTCGCCATTGACGGTTACGTTCGCACCGGCATAATTTTTAAAGAAATATGGACCGATGATTCCACCGGCCCACAAACCACACCAAACCGTTATTTTTTTCTGGATGAAGTGGCAGTTCTTCAATCTCTTCAGGTTGCTCTTCGTCCCAAATGCGGCAAATTTGTTTGTTTACATACCCATTGAGCCAGAAATGGGCCTCATCGCTAAACAAAATTTCCTTCGAAAACGTCGGATCTTCTTGGAACTTTTCAAGAGCCCATAGAGCGAAGCGATGTCGCTTGGGAAGGTCAAGCGGCTTCAGTCGTGCACAAGCTGTATTTTGTACGCTTTCAATTTAAGATCTTGACGTAAAATGCGCCAAGTCGTTCCATACGTCAGTCCGAGTTGCTGCGAACGGCGCCGAATCGACTCTCTACGGTCTTCGTGTACACTCTCAGCTACGGCCGCTATATTTTCTTCACAGCGTGCTGGACGTGGTCTATTCGGTCGAATATTATCCAATACTGAATGCTGGGTCTCAAAATGGGTGATGGTGTTGCGAATAGTACGCTCAGTAGGCCGATTATGTTGACACTAAGTTGTCAACGTTGTTCACGCGTAAGTCTTTCCATTATGAAATGCCAAACAATACTAAACAAAAATAACATGACAGCATGACACGACTCACACGTGATCTGTCAAAAAAGGCTATTGAAAAAAGTATCTCTACTTGGATCACCCGTTACATAGAGTGCGCATCTCATAGATCGAATATTTTCTATGTGGGATACTTATATTGATACCCCTGTGTTCACATTGCTACCCCAGCATCAAACAACAGCCTTGCCGACGCATACGATCTACGAAAATTCCTCTCCGCACTTACCGCCCGCGTCAGAAACGGGTAAACGATTTTTAGCTGTGATGCGTACTCTGTGTAGTTCCATATCTACTCTTTGCCGTGAACGGATTTAAAAATTATTTAACGCTGTAATGTATCTTATAAATTAAGAGCATAATATGCCAAATTTTACTACTCCAGACAGACATTTTTGTATTGACCAATATACCCCTACGACCTACATCATAAGTTATGGCATATGCTATAAAATTCGTTTTTATATGAAAACGCTCCCAAAAATTGGACACGACTTGTACTGATCCATTGACGAAATATTCATAGCAATTTTATCGAATTATTTTCTTCAAAAGTGTTTTCGAGTTTCCTTAAAATTTTACCAAAAACTGTTTTCTACTAAAAACGCTCCAACGAGTGATCACGGCATAGAACATAATACAGATGTTGATATTGTCTGCATTTTATGTTCAAAACTTTTTTCAAAGCTTGTTACCGTTTGAGGTGTCAATATCATCGAATTTAGTCCAAAATAAGTTGGTCATCATCGACCTATAGCGCTCACTGATTACGGATATTGTCTGGCCAACGTTGTTCTCAAGGATATATGGAGCGATGACGCCAGAACAAAATCGACACCAAACATTGAAGTTTTCGACATGAATTGGACGCTCTTAGATCTAAATGGGCCTCATTGTTGAAAATGATTTTTCGATGGAGATTAGGGTGAGTTTTCAACTGCTCCAGTGGACATTCAGCGAACACATGTCGTTGTCAATGATAATCTACCTTCATCGCCTGGGTCAGCTGAATTTTCTACGGATGCAGGCTCCAGTCATGACGAAAAATTCGACAAGTCATGGTTCGAGAAACAAATAGTTCTTGTGATCACACTCTGACGGACAGCGGCGATAGTTTTGGCAGTTTGGGCAGTGGACTTGAATTTATCCACTACACTGTAAATAGTCCTCTCGGTAGTATGATTATGGCGACCGTAAAATAGGAAAAGCAAACGAGAAGTTTCCCCAACAGAACAGCCATTTTGAGAAAAAAAAACGCGTTGTGGGACGCTATGTCTATCCATTGTGATTTTTGCAAAACAAACTGAATAAACGGCAGCCGAGTTGGCTTCAACAACATGGCCGCTATCAACTGTCAAAGTTCAAAAGTCCCTGTTGGAAGACTCACTATTTGAATCGACTTAGAATCGCTAGCTTGAGTCGATTGGGCCATGTCTTCCTGTCCGACCGTCCGTCTGTGTAGTACCGATTATTGGGCCCCTGATTTTTTACCTAGAATGATGAAATTTGATAAAAAAATCGAACACGGATTTTATCATCCACTTTTGATACGGTCTAGATTATCAGGGTATAGGATCAGGGTAATTACAGACCTGGAGCTAATAGCTATTAATTCCAAAAAAAATATTGAAGCTCTTAATAACTTCAAAAGCCCCTTCGCAAGACTGTAGAAAATTAAGCACGAATTGTATTGAACTTAAAGAGCTTGCAAGACACCATATCCTTAAAAATGAAAGGCTTTTGGACGGTATGACTAGTTGCAGGTACAGGCTGCACTTCGTCAAAATGCTGAAGTAAACGAGTAACAAATTCGGATCGAGATTCCACTTTTTCTGTATGAAAATACTCATGTGGTAATCTCAGACTCTAACCGTATACCAGTTCAGCTGATGAAGTTTCAAAATCCTCCCGAATGGCGGTGCGAAGCTATAACAGAATCCATGGCAAGCTCTTCAAATATTTCCGGTAGCACATAAGAGTCGATTAGACGATTTGAAGAGCTTGCCATGGATTCTGTTATAGCTTCGCACCGCCATTCGGGAGGATTTTGAAACTTCATCAGCTGAACTGGTATACGGTTAGAGTCTGAGATTACCACATGAGTATTTTCATACAGAAAAAGTGGAATCTCGATCCGAATTTGTTACTCGTTTACTTCAGCATTTTGACGAAGAGCAGCCTGTACCTGCAACTAGTCATACCGTCTAAGAGTCCGATGCCATCTTTCAATCATACCATTGGCTTGAGGGTGATGAGCTGTCGTCCGATTTCTTTTACGCCCGAGCACTATGCCTAGCTCATCGCCGGACTATTTGTGTCCATTCGTTCTTCATGTCCTAGCCATCTTAAGCGTCCAATGAGGAGTTTTTTTTTGACAAGAAGCATGTCGCTGTACAGCTCGTATAGTTCTTGGTTGAATCTTCGTCTCCATAGACCTTCAACGCAAACGGGACCAAAGATTTTTTGCAGAATTTTCCTCTCGAATCGACCAAGTATTTCTTCATCCGCTTTTGAGACGGTCCATGCTTCAGCGCCGTAGAGCAGGACTCGGATGATCAGGGTCTTATATAAGATCTCCTTATAAGGGCTTTACTACTGAATTGCCTTCTTAGCCCGACGAAACAGCGGTTGGCAAGAGTAATTCTTCGTTTGATTTCTGACGAGATGTTGTTGTCAGAGTTGATAGGAGAGCCGAGATAGACAAAGTGCCGTACTACCTCAAAGCTATATCTGTCAATGGTGACGTTATGTCCAACTCGTCGATGTTGTGTGTCCTTTCGTCTTGACATCATATACTTCGTCTTGCCCTCATTTACTGCTAAACCCATTTTTGCCGCTTCCTTCTCTATACTAGCAAACGTGGCTATGATATCACGTTGGGTCCTACCAATGATGTCAATATCGTCGGCGTATGTTAGTAGTTGTACAGATTTTTGGAAAATTGTGCCTCTGGTGTTGGCTCGTGAGTTTTGCACAATCCTCTCAAGAATCAGATTGAAAAAGTCACATGACAGCGCATCGCCTTGCCTAAATCCTTTTTTGGTATCGCATGTGTTAGTGAGGTCGTTTCCGACGCTGATGGAGCAGCGAGAATTCTCCATCGTCAGCCTACACAAACGGACGAGTTTGGGCGGTATACCAAAACTAGACATGGCTCTGTATAGTTCGTCTCTATAAATGCTGTCGTATGCGGCTTTGAAATCGATGAATAGGTGATGGGTATCGATTTGGACTTCTTCGATTTTTTCCAGGATCTGCCAAAGTGTGACGATTTAATCGGTTTTGGACTTTCCTGGCCTAAATTCACACACAAGGGCCGATCAGGTTGTTGGTAAACAGTTTCAGGCGATCACATATTACGGCAGATAGGATCTTCTTGGCGATGTTGAGGAAACTGATGCCTCTGTAGTTGGTGCAGGTTACAGGGTCTCCATTTTTTGTGGATCTTAAACTATAAACTCTCTTAAGCCTTAAGCTCAAATATTGTCGTCTGTTTGAAGTATATCGGACAAAAGTTCCTCAATTTGATGGCAATCTTACGATCCTTCAGTCTTTAATTGCTGCGTAGGTATATACAATTCAATTGTGGTCTATTGTGCTGTAGAGTTAAGACCGGATATTCCAAGGCTATACCCTTATACCTCTCGTTAAGATCGAAGAATAAATGTTCCACAGCAATAAATAACGATGATAAATGGATAACAAGACATCAAAATAACATCAAAAGCATCGCAGTTGATTTATACTGAACTGAGTTCGAACCAACATGTATCTACCTGAACAATATATATGCCTAACATAACCAATATGCTGACTTGCATTACAAACACCCAATCAAAAAAATTTAAGCAAATTATTGGAGATACAATTTTCGCTGGTCATCGGTAGATATTGTAAATTCATTTAAGCAGCATGGATTAAGCAATTTCCAAAAAAAAACTGGTCTCAGCTGACGTCATAAAAGTTCGATTAGGATTAAAATGTTTCGAAATAAAAAGAGATCGAAACTTAAACTCGGGAAATGATGCACCCTGTAAATCAGCAGGGGATATAAAGATGGAACCGTGTGCACTTATCAACTTATCAAATATTTGTGAAGAGTCTTTGAGTAGTTGAGTGATAACACAATTTTTAATTTTGCAAATGCAGGTTCATAACATCCGTTAATGTTTGGCACGATTTAAAGCTGATTTATGGAGATCCAAGCGCATTCAGTAAACAAAAACATATCCATAGCAGGTTTTCGCGGGAACCCCGAATGTCTGATGCTAACTGCGCATGCGAAGTTCAATGACTTGGTGGCTGTAGTTCAAATGCTTGAGTATTTTTAGGACTATGTGCTACAAATTTAGTGGCGATATAATGGCAATATCTGGTGGTAATTCCTTTACCAAAGTACATTAGACTTAGTTTTCTTGTGATAAGAAAATCATACTGATCTCATCCAAGGAGTTCCAGTCGCAAGACTTGTAAGCGGGTGTTTTGAACGAAGGAAACAGAACAGCAAAATATCTTATAAAACGCTGCACCGAACTCAAGACGTGTGCCAAGCTAGTACTTTTGATTAGCACTGACACTTAATCGCACTTAACACAATTTGTATACGATGCAACCAAAGGTCTTGGAAAGGACTGGATTTATTGCTAACGGATTTGCTTAGCAATAGTAGGACAACAGTGTTTGTTTTGGAAACCATATTCGATATGTTATGACGACTATTCGTACGCGAATTTGTCTTGCACTTTAAGGAATCTGAAAACTGATCGGGACAATCCGGCAGTTATAATGAAGACCCTGTGCAGATAGTACTGGGATCCAAGAAACACGATGACTGGGACGACTATTCGTATGCGAATTTGAAAACAGCTACACTTCTAGGGTCAGAAGTCTTGAAGTTTAAGGATTCTTAGAACGAAACGGAGAAATTGCTACAAGCATACATTGACGAACTCTTTAGGCAGAGAAGAAGGAAGAACACCGGCTTTTCAGAAAGAAGAAAAAAGAGCAAGAGAAGCGCGCGATCGAGGATATAGAGAGGTGCCACTCCAGGAATGATGTTCGTAAGTTTTACCAAAGTGTAAAATGTCAAAGCCAAGGATATTAGGCTCGAACAGAATCCTGTCAAGATGAACAAGGAAATATCGTAGTTGAGACACAGTCGGTGCTAAGGATATGGATGAACCACTTCTGAAGACCGTTAAAAGACGATGATAAACAACATTCCAACCACCCGACCTGAATGAGTTGAGGTTAGCAAAATCTAATCTCAAGCTTTATAAGGCTGCCGGAAATGACAGCATTCCCGCTGAGCTTTATAAAACCACCCGACCTGAATGAGTTGAGGTTAGCAAAATCTAATCTCAAGCTTTATAAGGCTGCCGGAAATGACAGCATTCCCGCTGAGCTTTATAAAGCCGGCGGAGATGAATTTGTAAATAAAATCCACCAACTCATAATCCAAATCTGGTCGGATGACAGCAAGCCTGAAGAATGGAACGCCAGTATCGTTTGCCCGATCCACGAAAAAGGTGATTCTTTGAACTGCTCCAACTACAAAGACAGAAGTCTCCTCAACATCGCCTACAAGATCCTATCTGCCGTAATATGTGATCGCCCGAAACCGTTTACCAACAACCTGATCGGCCCTTATTAGTGTGGTCTTAGGCTAGGAAAGTCCACAGCCGATCAAATTTTCACACTTCGGAAGATCCTGGAAAAAAACCCAAGAAGTCCAAATCGATACCCACCACCTATTCATTTCAAAGCCGCATACGACAGCATCTATGGAGACGAATTATACAGAGCCATGTCTAGTTTTGGTATACCGCCCAAACTCGTTCGTTTTTTTAGGATGACGATGGAGAATTCTCGCTGCTCCATCAGGATTGGAAACGACCTCACCGACTTTTTGTTAATCGACTACATATATCCTGTCGAGTTTGGGTTTAACAGGGTGGATCTAAGCTCCATACATGGACCATTTCAGTCAACTTATTGAGGGCAGTTTTTCGTCGATCGTGTTATTTCTCGGTTTCAGTCTTTCTATTCGCCGCATCGATCGTGTGATCTGAACCAAACCAACTATTTTCTGTTAGGGAAAAGTTGGAAGTCTTTATATATGCCGACAAGTTTGAACCTTTTCGACGATTTGGAGGGTTTAATTAGCACTTAATATGAAATAAAAAAAATTGCATTGTCAACACATCTTGTTCTGATGGTATCTAATTTTTTTGTTGGTTCCACAAAAAACAACGCTTGGGGTTGGGTATACAAATGGTTTTTGTAATAAAAAAGCTCCAAAAAGTGGGCGTGGGTTGAAATATTCTAAAAACAAAATGTTTAAACTGACATTATTGAGGAACTTGCATCGATTTTTTTTCGAAATTGCTTAAAAAATTTACCTAAAATGTTTTTTTTTTGCAAAAAACGCCCTCAAAAAGTGGGAGTTGCAGAAAAATTTGAAGAAACGAAATATAGATAATGAGATTGTCTTAACACAATGTTCAGAAATTTTTTCAAAATTCCCTAAAGTTTGACCAGAAACAAGCAACTTCTCAAGAGTGAGCGTGGCAGTGGGCGGATTTTAAAAATAATTACACTTGTTATGTAGACACGGCCAAGGCTCATATGTAACGAATTCCATTATCCTTGCTCAAAACTTAAGGCTCGAAAATCGGTGACGAACAGACAGAGGGACGGACAGACAGACTCAGCGATTCGGAGTCAAGGTAGGTGTATCTTGCTCAATTATTTCTCTATGTTACAATATACGTATCGGAACTAATATACCCCTATGGGATAGGGTATACAAAATTTAGAGCGTTGATAGATTGAACGTGTCAGATCAATTGGTGTTGAGGAAATATTGTTTGTACTATCTAAGACCAGAGCGTTGGTAGATTGTGCGTGTCAGCTCAATTGGTATTGGGGAAAGATTGTTTGCACTATCTAAGACCTTTCGTAAACCTTCTTTCATTAACAACTTTTTGAGATGTGGTTTGACAGCGTCTAAATTTCATTAAAAGTTGAGTTGCTTACATGGTTTTTGCCTTTTTCTTTATGAGCAGTATGTAGTAGATAACTTGTCTATGGACTTACTTGGTTAGTTAAGTGGCGCTACAGTCCGGAATGAGCCTGGGCCTCAACCAACATGCCTCCCCAATTATCCCGGTCCTTAGCTAACTGCTACCAGTTCCACACTCCAAGTTGGTTAAGTTCGGTTTCTACTTATGGGCGCCACTTAAGGCGAGGTCTTCCTCTACTGCGTCCAACGTCTTGCTGGAAATCGAAGACCATGCGAGCCGGAGTATTGGTGAACATTTGATCTCAACGTCCTAGCCATCTTAAACGCCATATGCGGAGTGTTTTGACCAGGGGCATGTCGCTGTACAGCTCGCATGGTTCTTGGTTGAATTATCGTCTCTATAGCCCGTCAACGCAAACGGGACCGAAGATTTTTCGAAGATGTTTTCTCTCAAATCGACCAAGGATATCTTCATCCGCTTTTAAGACGGTCCATGCTTCAGCGCCGTAGAGCAGGACTGGGATGATCAGGGTCTTATACAGGATCTTCTTAGTAGCTCGAGTGAGGGCTTAACTACTGAATTGCCCGACGAAACAGCGGCTGGCAAGAGTAAATCTTCGTTTGAATTCTGACGAGATGTTGTTGTCAGAGTTAATAGCGGAGCCGTGATAGACAAAGTCCCGTACTACCTCAAGGTTATATCTGTCAATGGTGATAGATTCGTCGATGTTGTGAGTCTTTTCGTGTTGATAGCATATACTTCGTCTTGCTCTCATTTACTGGTAAACCCATTTCTTCTCCTTCTCTATACTAGCAAACGTGGCTATGACATCAAGTTGGGTCCTACCAATGATGCCAATGTCGTCGGCGTATGCTAGTAGTTGCACCGAGTTCTGAAAAATTGTGCCTCTGGTGTTGGCTCGTGAGTTTTGCACAATCCTCTCAAGAATCAGATCTCTCAAGAAGCAGATTGAAGAAGCCACATGACAGCGCATCGCCTTGCCTAAATCCCTTTTTGGTATCGAATGTGTCGGTGAGGTCGTTTCCGACGCTGATGGAGCAGCGAGCATTCTCCAACATCATCCCAAACAAACGGAAGAGTTTGGGCGGTATACCAAAACTAGATATGGCTCTGTATAGTTCGTCTCTATAAATGCTGTCCTATGCGGCTTTGAAATCGATGAATAGGTGGTGGGTTTCGATTTCGACTTCTTGGGTTTTTTCCAGGACCTGTCGAAGTGTGAAAATTTGATCGGTTGTGGACTTTCTTAGCCTAAAACCACACTGATAAGGGCCGATCAGGTTGTTGGAAAACGGTTTCAGGCGTTCACATATTACGGCAGATAGGATTTTGTAGGCAATTTTGAGGAGACTTATGCCTTTGTAGTTATGCAGTTTAGAGGTTCTTCTTTTTTGTGGATGTCTATGGACAGCGATAAAAATAAACAACGGATTGATTCAACGAACTCTTTTTATGCTGCATGGTCAATAACTCAGTCGTCTTCAGTTCTTGAGGCAATTGAACTTTTTAAGCATGAAGTTCCAAATCTTTAGAACTCGCTGTAGAGAGCTTCTCGGAATGTCAAATTCTTGACTTCGGTGCTGAATTGATGTTCCTGGATTGTCATACTCTTTCGATCTGCTTCGATGTTTTTTGTTGAACGACTTGTGAAAAGGCACCCAGAGTGTCAAAAATCACTAATTGATGTAGTCTGCCTGAATACTCTTTCGAACTGCTTCGATGTTTTATGTTGAACGACTTGTGCAAGGACACGCAGAGTGTCTAAGATCACTAATTGATGCAGTCTGCCTGAATTTTTCAATTTTTCTCTTCACAGTTGATGGTTTCGAATCACTGTGGCGGCCATATTTTGTACGAATGTTTCGGACTGTAGCTGACAAACCTCAATTGTTTTTAAAATATTGCTGAACAATGAAAATGCGTTGTTATTTCATATAGCGCTTCATTTTTCATCACCCCGAGCTGTCAGCTGTCACATTGTTATATTTTTTTCCATTGGCAATACTGTTCTTTTAAATAACGCAAAATCAAAATTGTTCTTGAACTATGGGAGCCCCTTCATGTTGGTAAGGATTAAATTTGTTCGAAGGCTCATTTGCATTTATTCCATTTACCAGTGATAAGCTTTCTCAATGGATTTGAATGAATTCTTTCGACGAAGTGGTCGTAAATTTCCTACATTTAAACCCTTTGTCAAACAAATGTACCCCAACCATTTAACACCCGATTTGGGATCCGTGAAATGTTCACTCCACATCTCAACTCTATTGTCCCGCACCTAATTTAATTTGAAGACCCACCCTGTCTAGACTTTGATGTTCCCTGCGATCGTTTTAATAAACGAGCGAAATTCTTTTTCCGTCCAAAGCCAAAACTTGCTCCCCCCAAGTATCTTCAATAAATAAAACCCAAAATCCTAGGAAAAAAGGACCTCCTCCATTCCAATCCATTTGCAATCTATCTGCCATCAAAATGAGTGTCATTTGTGATTTATGTAGGTTATCTGATTCTGTTCTATGTCACAATGTAGTTTACACCCTGCAGCTACATAAACATGTGTATCACTTTCACTGCCACACGCATTCCACACACTTTCCACATAATGAAGAATATGTCATGTGTAATTCCAGAACGTGCAGATACTTCCTTTCCTTTGAAATTACTTTCCTGCAAATGGCATTCCCATTTCATAATCACTGTTACAGATGGCATCGTTTTTCATTTTTTTTTTCGTTTTATTTTCCCGAAAGACAACCAACCGTTTAAGTTCAATGATGTAGCGCATGTCTTCATGGATGCATTTGAGCGTGTTGTACATCCCCGTTTCACAAGCCACTGTGTCTATATGCAGTTGCGAAGTAATAAATTGCATCGGCACACTCGGGCCACTTTAATACCCCCACAGGGGGCACCCACAAAAGACACACACAGTCTAACAAGAATTTATGATCTAATCAAACAAATATTTTATATTCATAAGAAGTGAGCAAACACCAAAATGTCTAGGTACAGATACATTTTCTATGCGACAAGTGGCACGTTGTACAACCCGCCCCTGTGTATGACTGTATGCATACAAGGGTGGCGCGGAAGAGCATTGCATCAAAGTTCAAGAGTATCAGACGTGCTATCGCCTCTCCAAATGCATTTACCTATGCAAATGTTTTCCTAATACGTGCAGCTAAACGAGCAAACACCTTTCTTTGCTTTCCTCTCCATAAAGATAGATGCTCGTGTGCCGGTATCACAGAAGGAAATCTCCTCAGCTTTGAAGAGAGCTGGTATCGGTGATATTAAGCAGCTAAACAGCATCTCAAAGGAATTACGTAAATCGTATACGAACGACGTAATATACGTTTTCGCAGGAAAAGCCACATCAATCCCGACAGACACACAGGTGTGTGTATCTGCAGTTGCTGCAAACACTATCAACGAGTTCTTCATCATCAAATCGACGGATTTAGTGGTGGCAATAATAAAACTACGCAACTTGGCCAAGTGGATGCGGCCAAGCTCCTAACACGGAAACAGAAACCAAAGAGTCGGTGGAAAACCTGCATTTGGCTACGCTGTGTGTATCTTTGTATCTTTTGGCTGAGAAATAACCAACTTCCTGGTTGGTTTTATTATGAGACCATAACTACCGACTGGACACGAACAAGTTTTGTGTCTTGGCCGGGCCATCAAGCCATTGTAAGCTGGTGTAAACAATCCAACCTACCCCCGACAAAGATAATCCGGATACGTTAAGTGACCCAGCATCTCTACGGTGTGGAGGATAGAAGTCAGCTGTGTTGAGTTATTAGCCACTTGGGAATATTAATTTCCCTTACCATACTTGTGTAGATACATAGATACGTGTAGTTTTACGTGCAATTATAGACAAGGAAAACAACCGAATTCCTAGGAACTTGTGTGAACAGTTCTAGGGTGCGCGACAAAGTGTTACTATCTAAATATTTACCGAATGCTTGCCACAACTACCAGGAACTTACACCTTCATTATGAAAATAATATCTGTTTGGATGTTGGTGCTGCGGTGGGGGTGCTGCGGTGGGGGTGTGCGCAAACTGGATACCAGCTTTTATTGATTAATGATGTAAAGTGATGAACTAACGCTGGATGTCGTCAGTGGACAATTGCACAATGGTGTGGTTTGTTATGAACGAGTATCCTATAGCTGGACAACAAACACTTATCTACCAGATAACCATCAGCTTGGTGATCTATAATTGTGCACCACTTTGGCGCAATTAAATTTAATCAGTGGGGTTTGGTTCGAATGAATTGAGTATAAGGTAACACTTGGCGGATGACGTTAAATTGATACGAATTTTTGAAATTAGTTTTCAAGTCACTGAATAAGAGCAGATGCTTGATTTAGCCATAATCGATTACTTTATAGTTGTTTGCATTTTTTCTAGGTTATTCGGTTGAGATCTGATGGTATTTTATCAGCTGATATACACTACTTTTTGATCTTTTCCTACAACAAACTTTTGCCATTGACACCGCTCCCGTAGATTATGGAATTCAGTTTTTATTTTAAATTTTACAAAATGGTCTCTCAGGGTGCCTAAATGACACACTGATGAGGGTTGCAGATGATTTCAGACTCAGCTCTTACAGTGGATTTATTATTTTTAAACTCAAGCCTCCTAGAAGATTGTTATATCAGACGCTTTTTATACCCTATTCCATATTGATATACTGCTAGTGAGCTATCGAGAGACTTGATGAAGACCCACTGTTTCCGACCAATATTTCGTTCAGCAAAGTGACCATTTTCTGTCTCAATGGATATGTCTAAAGCAAAATTGCTGTATAATGGCCGAACAACAACCTGAAGAGGTTCAAGAGCTGCAGTTGTATCCTCGCAAAACAACCGTGTGGTTTGGTTTAGAGGCCGGTGTAATCATCGGTCCATATTTCTCAAAAAAATGAGGCTGGCGCCAACGTTACTGTTAATGTGGCTCGTTATCGCGCCAAGTTAACGCCCTTTTTTGCCTGAAGTTGAAGCCCATGATCTCGACAGCATTTGGTAACTACATATCCCGTGTAAGAATGGTTACATTAGGCTTGTTTTCGTGAGATTTTGCTACCAGTTGAAGTAAGATTTCACACGGAGTACAAATACAACAAACGACTCGGAACTACTTTACTAATTTTATGCAAAGTAAGGTTGAGTTGGGAAATATAGTACACCTGTCACACATCAGGGGGCGTTGAAAACAGTTTTATGAATTTCTGAATTTGGTACCCCTACCACAGAATGACATTTCTTGTGTTTCGTTGAAAAGAAATTTGACGGCCACAGTGGGCCAACTTTTGAAAATTCGATGCACAAATTATACAGAATTCAGAATTTCTGAATTTGGTACCCCTACCACAGAATGACATTTCTTGTGTTTCGTTGAAAGAAAACTGACGGCCACAGTGGGCCAACTTTTGAAAATTCGATGCACAAATAATAAAGGGTGTCCGCCGGCAAGGCGGTTTTATGAATTTCTGAATTTGGTACCCCTATCACAGAATGACATTTCTTGTGTTTCGTTGAAAGAAAACTGACGGCCACAGTGGGCCAACTTTTGAAAATTCGATGCAGAAATAATACAGGGTGTCCGCCGGGAAGGCGGTCTTATGAATTTCTGAATTTGGTACCCCTACCACAGAATGACATTTCTTGTGTTTCGTTGAAAGAAAATTGACGGCCACAGTGGGCCAACTTTTGAAAATTCGATGCACAAATAATACAGGGTGTCCGCCGGGAAGGCGGTCTTATGAATTTCTGAATTTGGTACCCCTACCACAGAATGACATTTCTTGTGTTTCGTTGAAAGAAAATTGACGGCCACAGTGGGCCAACTTTTGAAAATTTGATGCACAAATAATTCCCGGCGGACACCCAGTATTATATTCATTTATTTACTGGATTAAGAAACATTAGAAGCTTCAAAAGCCATGAGAAATTTCAAAGTCTTTCGAAAGAATATTGAAGTTTGAAAAAGTGACCAATTATGATCCGATTTTTTTTAATATTGCAAAACTTCAAGATTTTTGGAAAGCTGTTCTGGATTGAGAGTCGAGTTATAGAAAATCTTTAATAGTTTTATGTCTAACTCAACGAAAATTAATTAAATCTTTGACTATTTCCGATACATTTACTATGAAAACCAGCTGCCAATTTTTGTGTATTTGCGATTAAGAGAGAGATTTTACAGAATGCAGCCAATACTATACAGAAATGAAAATTTTTCATACCAATATTCTTGCAGTTTTTTTCGTGAAGGCGTTGTATATTTTGGTGGCTTAATTTTTTCACACAAAATCAATTGATAAAAAAATGATTCTAAAGGTTATCGACTTTTTTAAATTATTTTTATCAAAAGATTTTAGCTCAGTCAAAAGTTATGTTTTTCGCAGCAAAAAATAGGAACGTGCCCACTGTGCATTTTGACAACTAACGTCTAACGCCTGTTAGTAGGCATTTTGACAACTAACGTCTAACGCCTGTTAGTAGGCGAAGCAATATTCAAATATTAACTAGCAGATTAAGTCTTTTTGAGAATCTTTTACTTTGCTTGGCAAAATTCTCACGATAACAGGACTATTGTGAGACCGCTTCGGTCAACAATTAATTTCACGTTTCGACCTGTGAATTGGCCAGCAAGATCTTGCGATATCACTGCGTTAGAAGTTTTTTCTTTTGGGCTACTTAATGTCTCAGGTGTTTGCGGATAAGCCAGCAAGATTGAAGCAATGGAGGCCAACATTGCCAGTTTTATTAGATTAGATTAGGTTAGGGAGTTGGAAGCAAGTTAGCATATCACTGCGGTCATAGGTGGGACTATTGTGATTTACTCCAATTATAGCTCACTCATGATACTGGACTTTGTGATGAATTCTAGTAAATCTTGGAGTCGGCTGTCAGTAATGTCTTCTGCCTTAAGTTAGTGTTGACCAAGATGGCGTTGACGTAATTTGATTAGACAGTTACGGTGACACAGGATTTGTTCTACTGATTCTTCGTCCTTGTTGCATAGTCTGCATGTGTTGTCTTGACTTTTTCTCATAGTCATGAGGTGTTTTTTGATAAAGGAACCCTTTGACAATTCGAAGCTGACTCCTAGTTTGATGTTAGGAGTTATTTCTTTTCCAGTGCTACTAGCGAGCTACCAACGAATATGCTCATCGAAAATTGAAACGTCCACATGGACGAACTAAGGCGATATAGAGAAAAAATCTTGGCCTACGTCAATATAAGATCCTACTGACGCAAAAATGAAAGCCAGCGTCGTATGTTCGGTAAATGGGCTGAGAATCAACTGGAAGTTAAACACCAGACTTTCATCATCAAATCATCTTCAGCAATCAGGCTCAATGAGGTTTGACGGGTATGAAGACAAGCAGAGTTGTCATTTTTTGAACGAAAGTAAACCTCATGAGACTCCAGGGACTTCCTTACATCCAGAAAAAATCACTGTTTGAGTGGTTTACATGCCGAGGGCGTCATTGGTCCATTTTTCTTTAAATCCAAAACCGTTGCCAACATTACCATGAATCACGAACACTACAGGCAAATGATTTGTGATCCGCATGTCATTGTAAGTCATTACGGGAAGAAATGGTTCCAACAAGATGGCGAAACATGTTATACAGCGCATGCAGCCATGACTTTATTGAGCCGAACGTTTGGTGACTGAATCATCTCAAGAAATGAATCTGGTAATTGGCCACCTCGTTCGTGTGATTTAGCATCTTTGGGCTACTTTTTGTGGGGGTACGTCAAATTTCTGGTCTATGTTGATAAGACAGCCACAATTGTTCAATAAGAATCCAACATTCGACTCAATATTGACGAAATAATACTGGGTATGGTCGAAAACTTACTTACTTACTTACTTACCTGGGCCACAACCAACATGCCTCTCCAATTAGCCCGGTCCTTAGCTAACTGCCTCCAGTTGCGCACTCCAAGTTGGTTGAGGTCGGTTTCCACTTGTGTACGCCACTTAAGGCGAGGTCTTCCTCTACTACGTCCGACAGCTGGCTGGGAATCGAAGACTCTGCGAGAAGGAGTATTGGTTTCCATTCGTTCTTCATTCCTAGCCATCTTAAACGTATAATGCGGAGTTTTTTTGACCAGGGGCATGTCGCTGTACAGCTCGTATAGTTCTTGGTTGAAACTTCGTCTCCATAGCCCGTCAACGCAAATGGGACCGAAGATTTTTCGAAGAATTTTGCTTTCAAATCGACCAAGGATTTCTTCATCAACTTTTGATACTGTCCATGCCTCAGCGCCATAGAGCAGGACTAGGATTTTTAGCGTCTTATATAGGATTTCCTAAGTAGTTCGAGTGAGGGCTTTACTACTGAATTGCCTTCTTAGACCGAAGAAACAGCGGCTGGTAAGAGTAATTCTTCGTTAAATTTCTGACGAGGGTGGTTGGCAGTTTTCGCTGTTGTTGCCAATATTGAATGATTGGTTCTGCCTGACAGCGGGATGTAGTTCTTCATCGCCGTTTATCAGTCTGCAGAAATGGTTCTTCCATATCCTCAGCATCGATTGTGTCCAACTACGATATTTCCTTGTTCATCTCGACAGGATTTTGTTCGAGCCTTGTATCCTTGGCTTTGACGTTTTACACTTTGGTGAAATTTGCGAACATCGTTCCTGGAGCGGCACCTCTCTACATCCTCGATCGCGTGGTTTTCTTGCTATTTTTTCTTGATTCTGAAAAGCCGGTGTTCTTCCCTTCTTCTATGCCTATGGAGCACAACGGCAGCTCTCGTCTTCACCTGCAGCTAAGTCTTGTAGGCCTCGTTCTTGGCTGCGAGCATCTGTAGGCATTTCTCATCAAACCAGGGATTTCTTGCTGGTGGGCGTTGCGGTTGCTTCGTAACGGTTTGATTTTTCCATGGTTGGGTAGTTAACCCAAGGCACAACCCCCAACCTGGAGGGCCAATTCCAATTTATTAGATACCCCTAGGACACGGGGCCATCAGTATCCAATACGGGATTGAGCGCTGCCGTTGGCCTTTCGGTTCATCCGCCAACAGCTCTGTTCAAGGGGCCTGTTGTCCGAATATGTCAAAGCAGCTTGTCTAGGTTCGCTTGAGACAGCAGGCCGGGTATTCATTCCGTGCCATTCTGACCTGGCTGTTTATAGCGTTCCTGTTTTTCGTCGTGTTATCAACACTCGCGCTTATCGTTTAACAAGTCAAATCCGGTTGGATGAGACCAGTACCCGATGGTTTCCACTTGGAGGTAAAAAAAAGCACTTGATGTGTAGTCAGAGTTACAACCACTGGGCATTGCCAGGTTAAAGCCAATCAGAGTCTACCCTAGTTCTACAACACCCAACCATCGTGGTCGACAAAGTGGTGCAAATTGGGACCGACAGGATTGCATATATAAGGGCCCAGTTATAACGATCATTGAAAACCCTCATTGTAAATTGTCAATCATTGGCGAGTTGGTGTCGAAACAAAGCTTATGAACCTTACAATATGATTATCCAAAAATATTTAAATTTTTAATTACAGTTTCCGCAGATAATCGCTTTTTATTTTTCACTGATCAAGATTTATTTTTATGAAGCAATGATGGTCGTTCCACCGAAATAAAACGGAATTTTCCAATAATTCCTATAAAAAGCTAAGGAAGTGACATTTCAATTCTATCATGTGTTGTGTTCCCATAAAGTTGTTCAATGATACCTAGAACTGGACCCTAACGTGCAGTCGCGGAAGCCATATTCTAGAAATTATATCTAAAAATTAAATTTCAAGAAATTCATGCCACAATTTGCTATTAAATCCAGAATTTTGGTCTTCCACTTAATTTGCTCTGCTTTATGTTTTTTTTTTTAAGTTTTATGCCCCTAAAAAAAATACCCTATACGTAAAATGGCATAGTGCCATCTGTGAAGCCGCTTTGAAATCACTTTCGCACGGATGACTGAATTTGGTCAAAGTCCCATCATGAAGATGATCAAGCGAACAAAAAATGACAAACATGCCAAACCATCATTCGCATAGCCAGCTGTCATCTAATTATGAAATTTATGACTTACAAATGAAAAATAGATGCCGCTTGGATATCAACTATTCTGGTGATGTCATCTATTCATGTCGTAGATGCAATACAGATACAAAGTATTACAAATAGCGGAATGGAATGACATAGAAGATACTTGAAACGTTATAGCAACACTACGTACTGCGTACTTCATCGAGTCATTAATAACACTTTGCATGAGTGCATGCTTGTAATCAATTTATATTGATCAGCCTACACTTGAGAGTAAATCTACAATATTCCAGTAATTTCCTCATAATTTCCTTAAAAAAAAGTCTGCTCTTGGATCACAAAAAACGAATGCAAATGATAGATACAAACATCTCTATTCAAATTTTAAGTTCAGTTATCATATCATTAATCAAAATGGCTTTCGGAGTCCATGTCCATCTACAACCAGGACAAGCAATAACACAGACATCACTTCATATCCTCTTGTGGTTCCTCCAGTTACCAATTTTCGTTTTGAACGATGTCCATCTCATTTCTCGTTTGCTTCCGCAAAGCTCATTAGTATCGATGATAGATATATCTGCCATTGTGTTCACAATTTCTGTTTCCACTGTGAAGTTCATTTTCTTTTGTTTGTAATATCATCTCCAATTAATTTTACGCCGTTGTGTAGTTTCAAAATCGCTTCTTTTTTTTTTTGTGGATTGGGCAACTAATAAAATATCAATTTCGCTATCAAGGCAAATCCAATGACGGGTACTTTTGCCTTAAAATCCTTGAGCTAAGGACGACTGTTAAGGTTAATGTATAAACATATAAAATATCTATGTGTATGTGAATCAATTTGTCAAATTATTACATGATATTGGAATCATAAAAACAGCGTAGGACGTGCCAGATACTTTGAATTTTATATCTATTTTATGGTTTATCAACTTGATGATGCTTACTAGAAGGGATGTGTCAATGTGTTTTATTGGATAAGCATTTCTAAAAAAAAGGTTTTAGCTATAAACTCAGTTTCCTTATTTATTTTGCTATTGGTACAGCTCCTCTCATTTTCAGTGGGTTGCTGAATAGTCATTAAACTACCGATCTAGACTTTATATAAATCCAAACGAAAGCTGCCTATAAACACCCAGCCATTCTTAGTTAAGTTTGGCAGAACTACGAATGATTTTTTCCCCATACGAATCTATTTTTGTATTTTGCTAGAGCAATTTAAAGGCTGAAACTTGTAGCATATTCGGGGTAACCTGGAAAAAGTCATGATCCAACACGTCATAAGCGCAAGGGAAAACACCCTCCATGGCTTTATATAAATGTACGCATGACAAGAGGTGATGCCTTCGAATTAATAGACCTTGCAGCAGCTTTTATGGTTGTGTGTTGTATAACGAGGGTAGACCCTGATTGGCTTTAACTTGGCAATTACCAGTGGTTGTAACTCTGACTACATATCAAGTGCTTATTTTTTACCTCCAAGTGGTAACCATCGGGTACTGGTCTCATCTAACCGGATTTGACTTGCTACAACATAAGCGAGAGTGTTGACAACACGACGAAAAAATGCAACACTATGAACAGCCAGGTCAGGATGGCACAGAATGAATACCCAGCCTGCTGTCCCAGGCGAACTTAGACAAGCTGCTTCGACGTATTCAGACAACAGGATGTCTAGAAATTTCAAGGGTTAGCCAGGCCCCTTGAACAGAAATGTTAGGAGATGAACCGAAAGGCCAACGGCAGCGCTCAATCCCGTATTGGATACTGATGGCCCCGTGTCCTAGGGATATCTAATAAATTGGAACTGGCCCTCCATGTTGGGGTTTGTGCTTTGGGTGAACTACCCAACCATGGAAAAAATAAATCGTTACGAAGCAACCAATACCCTCGGAGAGGACTGATTTTATTGTTGACGATCCGGCTTAACGTAAATGGACAACGACGTTCGTATCTGCACCTGGAATGTGAGAACATAAACCAGGAGAGGTGCAAGTGAATAACTATCGGAAGCCCTTAACTGCTACAAAGCAGACATTACTGTCATCCAGGAAATACGATGGGATGGACCGGCCAAAAAGAGGATGAAAAACTGTGACATCTTCTACGGACGGTTTTGTAGTGAGCAGAAACAGCGACTATTTGGATGCGGATTTGTTATAAGTGCCAGACTTAGGCAAGAAGTCTTATATTTCCAAGACATAAGCGAACGCATTGTAACTATCCGCATCAAGGCCGAATTCGTCAACATAAGCCTAATATGCGCTCACGCTCCAACGGAGGGCAAAGATGATTTAGCTAAGGATTGCTTCTATGAGCTCCTTGAGCTACCGAAGTACGATGTTAATATCGTGCTGGGAGATTTTAATGCAAAGGTATAGAAAGAGAAGACATCTTTAGCAGTATTGTTGGAAAACATAGCCTACACGACAACACGTCTGGTAACGGACTTAGACGAATTGACTTCGCTACGGAACGAAATGCCACTATAGCCAACACACGGTTTCTTCACCTCGACATCCATAAGGGACATGGCGGTCTACAGACCACCGAGCGGACAACCAAATTGATCACATTGCGATAGATAAGAGACACGCATCTTGTATTTTGGATGTACGAACATTCCGAGGAGCTAACATCGACTCGGACCACTAACTTGTTGCAGCCAAGGTAAGAATGCGGATATCCAACACGCCAAAACCATCCAGAAATACTGTAAAAAAATGTAATTTCGACTGCAATCACAAGAGACCGCCAATACCTTCGCGCAACGCGTATACCTAGACCTCTCGATCAACACCATACCACCAGCATCGAATGTCGAAGAACAATGGCAACGATGCCAACAAGCCATTAGATCAGCCGCAACGGATGTGCTAGGTTTTTCACGCCCACCACCAAGAAATCCCTGGTTTGTCGAGAAATGCCTACAGATGCTCGCAGCCAAGAACGAGGCCTACAAGGCTTAGCTGCAGGTGAAGACGAGAGCTGCCGTTGTGCTCCATTGGCATAGAAGATGGGAAGAGCACCGGCTTTTCAGAATCAAGAAAAAATAGCAAGAAAAGCACGCGATCGAAGATGTAGAGAGGTGCCGCTCCAGGAACGATGTTCGCAAATTTCACCAAAGCGTAAAACGTCAAAGCCAAGGATACAAGGTTCGAACAAAATCCTGTCGAGATGAACAAGGAAATATCGTAGTTGGGCACAATCGATGCTGAGGATATGGAAGAACCATTTCTGCAGACTGATAAACGGCGATGACGAACAACATTCCGCTGCCAGGCAGAACGAAGCATTCAATATCGGCAACAACAGCGAAAACTGCCAACCACCCTACCTGAGTGATGAGAAAGTAATATCTGAACTCAAGCTTTATAAGGCTGCCGGAGATGACGGCCTTCCCGCCGAGCTTTATAAAGACGGCAGACACTTGGTAAGAATCATCCACCAACTCATAAGACATGGTCGGAAGAAGGTATGCCTGAAGAATGGAACCTCAGCATCGTTTGCCCGATCCACAAGAAAGGAGACTCTCCAAACTGCGACAACTACAAAGGCATAAGTCGTCTCAACATCGCCTGCAAGATCATATCTGACGTAATATGTGAACGCCTGAAACCGTTTACCAACAACCTGATCAGCCACTATTAGTGTGGTTTTAGGCCAGGAAAGTCCACAACTTATCAAATTTTCACACTTCGGCAGATCCTGGAAAAAACCAAGAAGTCAAAATTGATACCCACCACCGATTCATCGATTTCAAAGCCGCATACGACAGCATTTATAGAGGCGAACTATACAGAGCCATGTCTAGTTTTGGTATACCGCCCAAACTCGTCCGTTTGTGTAGGATGACGATGGAGAATTCTCGCTGTTCCATTAGGGTCGGAAACGACCTCATTGACACATTCGATACCAAAAAAGGATTTAGTCAAGGCGATGCGCTGTCATGTGATTTCTTCAATTTGATTCTTGAGATGATTGTGCAAAACTCCCGAGCCAACACCAGAGGCACAATTTTCCAAAAATCAGTGCAACAACTAGCATACGTCGACGATATTGACATCATTGGTAGGACCCAAGGTGATGTCATTGCAACGTTTGCTAGTATTGAGAAGGAAGCTGCAAAAAGGGGTTCAGCAGCAAATGAGGGCAACACAAAGTATTCACTGTCAACACGAAAGGACACACAATATCGACGAATTGGACAGAACGTCACCATTGACAGATATAACTTTGAGGTAGTACGGGACTTTGTCTTTCTCGGCTCCGCTATAAACTCTGGACAACAAAATCTCGTCAGAAATTAAACGAAGAATTACTCTTGCCAACCGCTGTTTCTTCGGGCTAAGGAGTGAGTTTAATAGTGAAGCCCTCACTCGAACTATGCTAAGGAGATCCTATATAAACCCTTGATCATCCCAGCCCTGCTCTACGGCTTCAGCGCCATAGATGTCTCAAAATCGGATGAGTGAAATCCTTGGTCAATTTGAGAGGAAAATTTTTCGAAAAATCTTCGGTCCCGTTTGCGTTGACGGGCTATATGGAGACGAAAATTCAACCAACAACTATACGAGCTGTATAGCGACAGACCCCTGGTCAATAAACTCTGCGTTGGACGTGTAAGATGGCTAGGACATGTAGAACGAATGGACACCAATAATCCGGCTCGCAGACTCTTCGATTCCCAGAAAATACATCGGACGCAGTAGAGGAAGACCTCGACTTAGGTGGCGCGCACAAGTAGAAACCGACCTCAACCAACTTATAGTGCGCAACTGGAAGCAGTTAGCTAATTGGAGAGGCATGTTGGTTATGCCACTTATGTAAGTAAATAGAAGAAAAGTAACTTCTTATAGTCCAGATACGAACGTGGTTGTAGAATTCTTTTAAGAAATTCGAAAGTTTGAACTTTCTCGACTCAAAATTGTTTGTTTGTGGCGGAAGAGCCTTCTGATGTCCAACTAGACAACACCCAGTTCGACATAAGAGGTAAGGTCCATCCGAATAAAGTGTATCTCAACCAAATTTCTTGAAAAACTTCATCCCGATCTGCTTTGAAACACTGCTTACAAATATTGCGTAGTTTGGGCCATTCAAATCGAATTTATCTAAAGTGAATTTCTGACCAAACATCGATGAAATTTTTCTCAGAAACGCAAGGTGAGTGATTTATACTAAGGCTTTCTGTGTGTCACCGATTTTTGGGCCTTTAATTTTGTGCAAATAGTCAAAAGATTTGTATACCCTACCATCACAGCGATCTACTTGCATAAGAACACTCACTTACTACGTATAAGTAACAACAAATTGTCATCTAATTGCTTTTCTGCTTTTCTGCTAATCATGTACCCCCTACCGCTGTCTGTGATTCTGACTTTAAAAAAAAATCGTCAAAATCTTATATCACAACGCTTAAAGGTATACCTCTCGTATAAGCGCTATAATTGCTTCTGCATAATGGAAAATGTGCTCACTCATGGAAAAAGGTCGACTTGACATTCTCACACCCTCCCTTCCCGCCCCACTGTCATAAAAAAAAAATAAAAAAATTCGTACACGATTTCCAATTTAGTGTCAAATTTGTGCGCGCGTTTCTCTTTAATACGTTTCTCTTTTCCTTAGCGATAGATGACATCGACTCGACATCTGTCTCTGGCTGTGTCTGCATTTAATTGCAATCTGAGTGTTACGAACGGTATCTATCTCATAATACCTTATGCCATTGCCACTCAATCGGTAATGTACCCATGCACAATTTGTGTAGATACATTTCCCACAGACTGGTAAGGGGAGGCCCATAATACAACTGCATACAATGACGCCTTGAAAAATTAACCAGCACAAGTTGCGCGCAAAAAAAAATGTATCTATCGCGTAAGAATCCACATGACCGAAGGTCATCGTCATACAATTTTTTTTTTAGGTTAAACATCAGGTTCTCTGTATTATGATCAATTAAAATCTCACGAGTATCTATGTATCTATTTTCTTCTTGCAGAGTTTTCTTCATGTATCTTCGGCGTTCGCTAACTGCAATCGGCCCCACATCGAAGAGGTATTCTACAATGCTGGCATTAGTGGGGAGAATGCATGCCTTTTAGCCGAAGTACTCAATCCTGAGGTGCTGGACAAGATTAGCTCCAAGTTGATTGGGAATTTCCCAAATACATACACCTACACAAAAGCCCTGGCCGAGGAGGTCATTCTACAGAACGGCAAGGAGCTGCCACTTTGCGTCTTTCGACCCGGAATCGGTAGGTAACAATCAGTTGCACATTCAATCTCAACTGTGTGTGTACGTGTCTGTTTGACGTATCTATCTGCCGGCATCACTCTGATGATTTTGATGATGATGATGATGATGATGATGACGATGATGTAATTATTTGATTATTTCAGTTATCCCAACATATCAGGATCCTGTGCCCGGATGGATTGACAATTTGTACGGACCAACGAGCATTCTAATTGGCGCCGCAACCGGAGTCCTGCGGGTGCTCTACGCAAGAATGAGTCAGAATGCAGCCGTTGTTCCGGTGGATTATTGTGCCAATGCAATACTGGCCTGCAGTTGGCACACCGCTAATAACCAGTGAGTAGAGACGTAAACACTCGTAGTAAAACCCCACATTGGTGGTGTGTTAAATAATTTATTGGAATGCAACATGCACACCCGCCTGCTCGCGCTGTCTGTGTGAGGGGTGTGTGCGCGAGTATCATGTTTGCATACGGACAAGCATGAGTCAAATTAATGGCATGTCAGTATTTATAGATATAAATTGACTGTTTCGTCGACGTGATTTCAGTTCATAAAATTTGCGTTATGAGGCGAAAGATGGGCCTCTACAGATACTGAGTATCTTCTGCTAATGGGGTGGCAAACAATTCAGCGAGGCGGATGTTTGCTGTGCCTTGTAGGCAAGTGCATTCCTCTTCGAGGTTTTGTTTTGTTTTTCAAGTGTGCACTTCCTTTCAACGCTGAAGAGTCACTGACCCAAATCTGAGCAGAAATCCGAAATTGATGCTGCCTTTAGTTGGCCTTTTCACCTCTAGGAAGGGAGGTTTCAGATATTCCACATATGGAATGGTAATCGAAAACAGAAATTGTCATGGAAATTGATTCTCCGACCGACTCGGTCTATGAAAGTCAACCTGCCATTTTAAACAATGAACCTCGAAAGGAACAAGATTTGATATTTGAAACCAGGTGAAGATATATTCATCCATACACACAGAGTACTTGAATGCCACACATGATGATAGTCGATTGAATAGACAGGGGGGATGTAGACGATGTCGATGTGCCTTGGTCCTTGTGCCAATTGGTGGTGAGGGTAGTAAACAAATAATTTGCACAATTGCCATAACAACCGGTATCACGATAGCACTTCTATGGGTGAATCACTATAACGGTACACAATAGAGCATCAGTAATATCATCAGTGGATTGGAAGTTCTTTGTTGATCGGTTTCGATTTAATTACCAATTACTTTGTGTAGTTGAATTTACAATTTTATATGCAGATACAACTTGTTCTAAACAAAGTCTTGCGGTTTAATGCGAAGCCTAGCAGACACATCGTGTGGGTTTTTTTAGCTTTTAGAATTAGAATTCGGCTATAAGCAGGACGGGTTTGAAATAAATATGACAGAGGAGACCTTTGGATGGAAGTTACTGATGAGATTATACTTTTTTTTTATGTGCTTGGTTAATACAAAGGATATTTAACCCTACACGCCCTTGAAAGGAACCACGTATCTCTGAATAGTATGTTGATACCCTAACATACTAAATACTAAACAGAGTCTTCTTTGTTTTTTTTTTACACTGCAACACGATTTTATGTTTTTCACTAGTAGATCCCATCTCGTAGTGATCCTGGAAATCATCCGAGTGGCATCAATCAATTGGTCAAATGGTAGGCAAGGCGAATAAATGAAACCTTACTGGTGCCTACCAACTCAGAATAGCAGTCTTGATGTGGCAACCGCAGAGTGCTTCGTACCTCGACCGTAGATGGGGTAGCAAATATCAATCCCAGTGTAAAGTCTTGGGGGCAACATATAAGAGCGGCGAAATGACGAGTACTCAAACTAAAGCACATATTCCGTTCCAGGCGGCAGCGGAAGGACTCCCTAGATGGATTCAACGATGGAGTCTACAGTCCCAGTTAGGATGGACAAACTGAGTTTCTTCGACATATTCAGACAACAGATCAACTAGGAATATCAAGGGTAAGGCAGGCCATTTGAAGACAGATGCTGGCGCAGGAGCCGAAAGCCAACGGCTGCTTTCAACTGAGTTGCTTCGACATATTCAGAAAGCAGATCAACTAGGAATACCAAGGGTAAGGCAGGCCATTTGAAGACAGATGCTGGCGCATGAGCCGAAAGCCAACGGCTGCTTTCAACTGAGTTGCTTCGACATATTCAGACAACAGACCAACTAGGAATCTCAAGGGTAAGGCAAGCCATTTGAAGACAGATGCTGGCGCATGAGCCGAAAGCCAACGGCTGCTTTCAACTGAGTTGCTTCGACATATTCAGACAACAGATCAACTAGGAATACCAAGGGTAAGGCAGGCCATTTGAACACAGGTGCTGGCGCATGAGCCGAAAGCCAACGGTTGCCTTCAATCCAGCAGTATATACTGATGACCGGGTGTACTGGGGAATCTTATTTATTGGAACTCGTCCTCTCGATTAGGGGTTATGCCGTTAGGGTAACTTCATTATCACGTAAACACCTAGTTACGAAAGCGACAACAGACTTGGAAAACTGATCCCCTAAATTGATATTTTAGGGGATCTTAACTTGAACGGAACGCGGAACATGAGTGTACATCGACTTAGGAATACGTACCTGGCCGTACACCCTGTGTGCTACTGAAAAACTTGAATCCCGCTGTCCAGGGCAGACATTACCGCGATCTAGAAAAGATGATGGACTGGATCGGGGAAAAAAATTCGAAAATATTGCGACATTTATTGCAGCTGCCACCAAAGGCTGCACATATAATGATGCGAATGCGTTGCTCGGAGCCGACTTAGGTCAAGAATAATCGGCTTTAATACGGCTAATGAACGCCTGGCTGAGCTCTGCATCAGATAAACGATTTACAACATCAGACTTACATATGCATACTCTCCGACCGATGAGACTGAAGAAGCTATCAAGGAGGAATTTAACTACAGAGCCTACGGAACGGATGTGAAAACCGTACCAGGGGACTTCAATGTGAAAATCTGTAAGGAAAACATCAAAGCAGCGATTTAAAACATCAGACTTACAACTGCATTCTGTCCGACCGATGAGACTGAAGAAGCAATCAAGGAGAAATTTTACTACAGAGCCTACGGAACCTGTCCGGCATACGATGTGAAAACTGTACCAGTAGACTTCAATGTGAAAATCGGTAAGGAAAACATCTTCGGTGGGTAAGTTGGAAAACGCAGCCTCTATGGAAACGAGAACAGCTAATGGCCGGATTCCGGGTTTTAGTTTTACGAAGTAAGCTTTGCCGATGCGTTATTCTCATTTTGATCAATCGAGCATTTCTAAACACGTGACATGGTCGATTGACCAATGGGAACAGTGCATCGGCAAAGTTAACTTGTGAAATCTAAAACCCGGAACACGACCATTGAATTCCTACTAACAGACCTCGCGGCAGCAAGTAACACTATAATCAGCAGCACTACTTTGCCACGACTTTGAATCCACAAACCAACCTGACATTCCCTAAATGGGTGAACCGCTAACCAATTCAACCATGTGCTCATGGGCGAAGCTTGCAGCCATCGTCCTGAATGTATAAACATTCAGAGGTGAAAACGTTGATTCAGACCTTTTTCTCGTCACAGGCAAATTCAGAGCCTGACTGTCCAACGAGAAGAGTTGCGAATGATGCAAAAAAAGGACTTTACGTTGGACCTGAGATTTCCAGAGTCCGCGAATACAAATTGAGTGATAGACTCCCAGCTGTGCCCTCATTCTAGACCAATGTATACACCCAGTGGATACAGTATCGAAATATCATCCAAGAAGTAGCCGAAACATAGGCTGTCAGCCACCCCCGCAAGTACCAAAAAAGAGATGACACAAGAGGCGCATATCAAGGCGCTTTATCACTGAATTGGTACCCAACCAAGAAAAACGAAGTGGAGAAAATCCTGAGCAGGAAAAAAATAGCACGTGCAGCCTCCCAGCTGAGGGAAATAGAAGATTCTCGCGACATGAAGAACATCCGACTATTCTACAAGAAAGTCAAACAAATAGCCGCTGGCTTCAAAGTAGAAACGTAGGCTCTACGAAATAAAAATGGAAACCAGGGAATGGTAGATGTATTCCGGCAGCATTTCCAGCAGCTGCTTATAGGGTTTTATGTTGAGAGAGTGATAGGTCAAGAAACCGATCCACGTTAAGCGAACAAAGAGGTTGACCGGGACAGTACTGAAGAAGCAGCGATATAAAAACCGAAGAATAACAAGGCAGCCGTTTCTGATGGATTACCCGCAGAGCTCTCCAAATACGGAGGTTTTGCTTCAGAAGTCTGCATAGACCAATCCATGAACAAAGTCCAGATAAATGAGGGCATGCCCGATGAGTTGAATATCATCTCTATAAGCCCAATCTACAAACAATGTGAACCCATGATTTGTGCCAACTGATGGATATCCCTGCTACATATCGCATATAAGATCCAATCCAACAGTCTGTGTTGATGTCTTAAGCCTTTCTGTAATACACTTGTAGGCACGTACCAGTGTGGCTTTCGGACCGGTAGCATAAAAAACAAACAAACTAAAGCAAAACTTAACCCGAAAGTCTAAAAAATATGGTTCTACCATATCTAGCGCTGATAGGCGTTTCTATTTCTAGCCCAAACTTAAATGTCCCGCGCGGGACAGGCAATAAGGGCAACCGGCAAATGTTTTGCAATATGTCTGTGATATTTCATGAGCCGAAAGCCAATGGTTGCTTTCAATACAGCAGCAGATAGAGCAGTAGATAGAGCAGTAGATAGATAGATATTTCAGTATCCAAAAAGGCATACATACGGTTCAACTTATATATGTTGTAGGGTTGCAAAGCAGCGCTTACACTACTCCTGAAGCATATTGGCAACAAGACCATTCCATCTGTCCCGATTCGCCGCAACTGCCCTTAGCTGTTATCGCGGTTGAATACTTTGGAACGAGCATCCTTTAAGACAGTTGACCTCCAAGTTGTTTTTGGTCTTCCAACGAGTCTTTTACCCTGAGGATTACCCTAAGGATTGTTTCGATATATTGGTTGTAGTTTTCCTCAGAGTATGGCCTATCCAACTCCACTTCCGTTGCATGATGTCGGAATCCAATTTCTTCCGTCCGGTCCTATTCCATAGTTCATCATTCGATATGGTTTACGAACACCAGATCTTCAGAATGTACCACAGACAACCAACATGAAACCACTGGTTTGATGAGGAATGCCGACATATGCTCACCGCGAAAAACGAGGCCTACAAGGCTAAGCTGCAGGTGAAGACCAAAGCTGCCGTTGAGCTCTATAGGCAGAGAAGAAGGGAAGAACACCGGCTTTTCAGAAAAAAGAAAAAAGAGCAAGAAAAACGCGCGATCAAGGATATAAAGAGGTGCCACTATATGAACAATGCTCGCAAGTTTTACCAAAGTGTATAACGTCAAAACCAAGGATACGAGGCTCGAACAGAATCCATTCGAGGAGAACAAGGAAATATCGTAGTTGAGACATGCTAGGGATATGGAAGAACCACTTCCGCAGACTGCTAAACGGCGATGATGGCCCACATTCTGCCGTTAGGCAGAACGAACCATTCAATATTGGCAAACTCAGCTAAAACTGCCAACCGCCCGACCTGAGTGATGTGAGGATAGCAATATCTAAACTCAAGCTTAATAAAGCCTTCCGTAAATGACAGCCATCCCGCTGAGCTTTATAAAGCCGTTGGAGATGACATGGTAAATAACATCCACCAACTCATAAGCCAAATCTGGTCGAAAGAAGGTATGCCTGAAGAATGGAACCTCAGCATCGTTTGCTCGATCCACAAAAAGCAGACTGAACTGCGCCAACTACAGAGGCATAAGTCTCCTCAACATCGCCTGCAAAATCATATCTGTCGTAATGTGTGAACGCTTGAAACCGTTTTTCAACAACCTGATCGGCCCTTATCAGTGTGGTTTTAGGCCAGGAAAATCCACAACTGATCAAATTTTCACACTTCGGCAGATCCTGAAAAAAACCCAAGAAGTACAAATCGATACCCACCACCTATTCATCGATTTCAAAGCCGTATACGACAGCATTTATAGAGGCGAACTATACAGAGCCTTGTCTGGTCTTGGTATACCGCCTAAACTCTTCCGTTTGTGTAGGATGACGATGGAGAATTCTCGCTGCTCCATCAGGGTCGGAAACGACCTCACCGACACATTCGATACCAAAAAGTGTTTAGGAAAGTCGATGCGCTGTCATGTGAGTTCTTCAATTTGATTCTTGAGAGGGTTGCACAAAACTCCCGAGGCAACACCAGAGGCACAATTTTCCAAAATTCGATGCAGCTACTAGCATACGCCGACGATATTGGCATCATTGGTAGGATCCAACGTGATGTCATAGCCACGTTGGCTTTAATAGAGAAGGAAGCGGCAAAAATGGGATTAACAGTACCTAAGTGTCAACACCAAAGGACTCACAACATTTACGAATTGGACAACACATCCTCATTGATAGATATAATTTTGAGGATGCACGGGACTTTGTCTACCTCGGCTCCGCAATTAACTCTGACAACAACATCTCATCATAAATTAAACGAAGAATTACTCTTGCCAATCGCTGTTTTTTCGGGCTAAGAAGGCAATTCAGTAGTAAAGCCCTCATTCGAAGTAACGAGATCCTATATAGGACCCTGATCATCCCAGTCCTGCTATGCGGAGCTGAAGCATGGACCGTCTCAAAAGCGGATGATGAAATCCTTGGTAGATTCGAGGGGAAAATTCTTGAAAAATCTTCGGTCCGGCTTGCGTTGACGAGCTATGGAGACGAAGATTCAACCAAAAAAATATACAGCGGCATGCCCCTGGTCAAAAAACTCCGCCTGTGGCTACTGCCTTAGTAATTCCGACAGTTTTAAAGCACCTGGATTTGGACAAGGGGATGCGCTATAATGCGATTTCTTTAATCTTGCCTTGGAACTGATAGTCCGTAGAACAGGTGTAAGCAGGGTCTTAATAAATTTGGCCAGCATTCGTAGGTTTTTAAGGCAATCGATGAACTAAGGGCAAGACAAAGAAAGTACTGTCGACCCACGATCCTCGAAAAATGGCACCTATGCTCAAATAAATTTGATGTAGTGAAGTTCATCAATTTAAAATTCACCATTACCCCTACGAATGTCAAATTAGAGGAGATCCGCCGAAGGTTGAGCAAAGATCCGATGCTACATTGATTAGACAAAATAAATGGTATCCAACCTAATAATAAAAATTCCAACCGCTGCACCCTCATATCTCTGAACAATTGAACACGTCCTTTTCAAGGCCAGGTTGCTCGTACAACTTTTTTTTTTTTTTTGATGTGTGGGCGTTTAAAGTAAACCATAGTCCCTTACCAGAAATGCTTGAGCATTGTTTCGATCCTACTACACCCACCTATTAGTTAATCAAGTCATATCCGGTTGAATGAAGTGAATGAAGTCAAATTGGATGATTGCAATCCCCAGGAGCGTACTTTAATCAAAATTGGTGTCTACCCTGCAACACATAGCCAACCATTATCAGAACACTATTTTGTACTTTATTACTTGAAAAAAAAAGTTTAACCTCCACATAAATTTGCCTCACTATGCACATCCAAAGCATCATAGATGGTTTAATATTTTAATATATTCCCTCCTCCCCACTACGCATATCAAATATTTTCCTGGAGTCTAGAAAAAAATCCGAACAGTACTAAAAATTTTCCTGCGAAGTTCCTCCATACCCCCACAACAGTCTTCACACACCTCCAAACAACCGATTAAATGCGCACAAGGGAACGCAAAATTCCGGAATTAGATTCCATACTGGATAAGGCTGCCGCTTTAATGAAACAGTTGTCCTTAATTTAAAAGTAATTTCAAATAAGCAAGGATGGCATAAACTCCTCGCATTATGATAAATACATAACGTGTAGAACCTAATCCTCTCCAAGTTATGGATGAATCAATTATTATCTTAAACGGCAAACAAGGATGTGATGTGTTGTTGCAATCAAAATTCCTCTTGTTAAATGAAACATAAACCTGTGGAAAGGATTAATTGAAACGTCAAAACAAGGCCAAACTGCTTCCAATTACAAATTTCATAAAGTGAATACAACCACCCTTTGGATTCATGCCAAAGATGGATTTCGAAGAGAGAAAGCGCCTCCAATGAATGAAGGCCCACCATCCATCATAGAAAATGCGCATTTTAGGCTCCCTACTCAAATTTCAAAACAACTTCACCCACAATCGAATTCTTTTCCCACATTCAAATCAATTTCCATTGTTGAATGTTATTCTTAAGATACGCGCTCTATCTTATGCCGACATTCAGATCTATCTATAACGAAAATGGAATTAAATTATGGTGAGTGATGGCTTTCAAGTTTGGAGATACACATATTAAATTCATTTTTTTTTTTAAATTACCACTCTACCCAACCATGTTTATTTTTCTGGCTTCCATCTTCCATATTGCATAAAAGGTAAAACATTTTCAGCCTGTAGATACAAATTATACACGTGTGCCCATTAATATTTGCACTTGGTCCGTGCCGTGTAATTAACGGCTAGCTCGTGCCGCTGACCTGCAACCAAATTTGCTGCTGCTTTTATCGCAAACACAACAATTAAACATGATTTTCACTAAATTAAAACGAGACTTGTATCTTTGTTGGAAACCAAAGCAATAACTGCAGTGCAATTAAAAGCGCGCAATAAAAAAGTAAACATCCGCATGGAAATAAACAGACGGACCTACAAAAAAAAAAAAAAAAAAACAAGCAAGACTTACATCACAGGATGAACTTGTACAGTGGAGAGAGAAAATATTTGGCTTTACCCGCGCTGCCCAAACAAAAGCCGAAAATAATTAATTCCGCTGTGATGTATCTACGAGCATCTATGCACTTACTACATGGGTTGATATGAAGTTTTACTATCTCAGATGGATGATAACTTTATGATGAAAGACTGACCCTTTGGATTATGTGCTTTAAGTTGAATCTGCCTTAGATATCGCCCTCGGAAATATCTATCAAGCGAACCACGGCGACACGTACGAATTGCTTCATTGACCGTTAAACGAAAGCTAGATCTACACCTTGGGACGGTGTGGGTGGTAATTTTTTTTTTTTAAAGAAATATCTCAGTTGGAGCCCTCCCTTGTGTCGCCCATAAGCCTGTTCAACATGCTTGCCATGTAATACAGATAAAGAGAGAATAATATCCGTTCGGCGTGACGATGGATACCTATCCCGGCACACACTCCTTGTTCATCTAATATTCTCTGTACCAGTGTATTAGAGCGACCATTTGTCATATAATCCATTACAGATAGAGGCAGTAGTTCGTCCTTAAATGCATTCGCCTTCCCAAAAATATCCACACACATATACAAAGGAAAGCTAAATCTTTACGGTCCGTTCTTTCATTTCAGTGCTATTATTCCACCCATTTACAATTTTGTCCCAGACTCGGAGAATCTTATCCAATGGGAGGCCTACAGGACATCCGCCCTCAAGGATGGCGTCAAAATGCCATTCTCCCGTATGTTGTGGTATCCATGTCTGACGGTGACTCAATCCAAGGCCTGGTTTACAATTCTCTGCTTCTTCTATCACATCATACCGGCGGTGATCTTTGACTTTTGCCTTGTCGTAATGGGACGCAAACGTAGGTGAGTACAATCTACCACATACACAAACACATGCAAGTGTTTATTTTTAATCTCAATCCTCCCTCCCTTCCCATTAGAATGCTAAAGATGTATAAAAAGATTCACAAATCTAGTGCGCTGCTGAATTATTTCGCCGAGAACGATTGGACTTTTACGTGCGACAACATTAAGAAGATTTGGGCCAAGCTACCGGAAGTAGATCAAGACATGTATCCGTTTGACATGAGACAAATCGAATGGAGCCGACAATTCTACCACAGCATGTGCGGTGTACGACGTTACTTGGCCAAAGAGGAGCCCAAGACGATACCCAAAGGAATCAAGTTACTGAGACGGTAAGACTGTGATATCCGGCGCACATTAGAATGCACAAGAAAATATCCTTAATCGGGACTTTTTTTTTGTTTTTTTTCTTCATCTATATCACGCGTTCAGCTTAAGAATATTGCACTCGGCTATGCTGCTAACGGTATACGGATCTGGAATTTGCCTCCTACTGATGTTCGTGTTCAAAGCATTCTTCGAGAAATAATCGGAATAAAGATGGATGTGGAATTTCGCAGAAGGAATTTAGTGCCAAGCAGCCTAGAGTAGTCTATTGAAAAAAAAAAAGAACTTTGAAAAAAAAAAAAATCATGTACACCCTACCACCCACCCCTCATTAAGTAATCACCACAAGACAAGACATCAGGTTTCCCATGTTCCCGAGCCCTCCCCCATCATTCACCGTGACGACCGCCACATCATCACACACCTCGAGTGGATATTTATAAAAATTTAAGCTAAGCAGTCGAATCCTTGTTTGTGTTATCAAAAAAAAAATTCTTATTGCACACACACACATGCAATAAATAAAAAAAAATATATTCTGATGGTTAAAGAGAACAAAACAAAAAAACTATTTTAAGGACATTTACCGGAGCTTCGAATCAGAAGGATATTTGTTTCCGTTACCACATGTGCCATTGTTATGGTTTCCGGCACTCGATGACCTTGTCGACGCGGCACACAGATATTGCAAGCGAACATCACAACAAATAGGTAAAATGTCGCAAGGAACTGCCCCCTTGGGGGCCGATACTTCATACCGTTAAAAAGTACGAAACTCATTTGAAAGTTGGCGGATTTTCACTGCACAAGAACGAGGCGATAGAACAGAAGGAACGACAACATTACGCCGATGACATTCGGTTACGAGCACCACAGGGATTCACTGCGAAACACACGACACGACAAGGACGACGCGAAATGTAATGCGCTCCGCTCTGGGGAGCTGCTCGACGAAGACTACCACCGAAAGGATGCGAACGGGAATCCTTTATAACTTTCGAGGGTTCGCTTTTTGTTTTTTGTTGGTTGGTGTTCCTTTTTTTTTTTTCTCGTTCATATCATCGAGGGATGATACTTTGCTACTGCATGATGCCAGCAAGGCCAGCTACTACTGCTGCTGATGTCCTGATGACGATGGGGATGTGTGCTATCTAGGCATATTCTCGAATGCGCGCCAATGTGTAGAGGATCTATCGGTCGTCATTGCTGTAGGTGGAGAGCCACACGGTATGATTTCCAACTAAGCACAGTCCTAGAGAGTGTCTGGCTGTAAGAATGTGGGTTATAAGGATGATAAGGGTATGTGTCAGGTAACTTGCATGGGTACGCTGGATGATAGGGACACGTAAACAAAAGCAGGACAGAAAGGGAATGGTTCCATAGAGCACGCATAAACCAAATTCCATTAGAAAGCTTTTTTATTCACTCAAAAGCTTAGAAGAGTGTTGCCAATTGGTAAACGGTTGGGCATACTTTTAGGAGTTGCGTAGTAGAAATTCCTGTGGGAAATCTTGCGGATTTATGTTGCTTGGTTGTAGGCTTGGACGGCGGGCAGGTATTTTTTGAATCTCACTTCATCTGTAGTGGTGGCTATGATGGGGGTAATTTGAAACTTTTTAACTTGCTAGGATTAGAGTGAGTATTGGATGAGTGAAAAAAAGAAAACGGGCGAGGTACAGGTAGGTAATTGAAATGAAATATCTAGCATTAACGACCCATACGGGGCCACAAACCTAGCTTCTCTCTTCATTTGTGTGTGCGAATTTATTAAGTTTGCGTTAAAGAAGAGGACGTCCTGTTTAATGACGAATCCGTACGACAAGTTTGAGAAGCTTATCATGACAGTCTTACTCTTGGGTGTTTGTCAGACTTTTACAAGAGCATTAATAACGGGTGGTTTTTTTAAAAGTTAAGGAAAGACTTACAAACGAACAAAAAGTACAAATTTTTGGCGCAACAGGCTCGTTAACAACCAGGGCTCAGCTTTCTCACAATTAAAGATGTGTGCGTGTGTACTTCTTGCATGATGGTGGGACCTCCTGTTTTATGCCGACCCCGAACGGCGAATTTGAGATAAGCTTCTCTTGATAACTAATACTACTCGGATGCTTTGTCAGATCATCACTAGAGGAGAGCCACGGAAAAATCATTTAGGTGTTGCTGTGGCTGGGAAATCGAACCCAGACCTTCTGCGCGGCAGTTCATCGCACTAACCATAGCGCCACTGAGCCCGCCCAACGTTACAAACGATCAACGATTGCAAATGTGCTCTTGAAAAATGTCCACCATTTGTTACGACCATATTATGGTCGTCATCATCGACCTGGTGAGTCAACAATTCCTGCTGTTATCACCAAATTAACTTTGTTGGACATTAAACCATCGACTCGCATGCGTAGATACAGTGCGTACTGAAGAAAATATTGCAATCGTCCAATGCTAATAAAAATCGTGAATCGTTCTCAGCAATTGGGCATGTGTTACTCAACCACATGGACATGGTCTGAAAGCCTATAAAATTCAACGTATGCAAAAATTGAAGCCGAATGACCTACCACAACGTCTAAATTTTGGTGAATGGGCCTTAGAACAGCTCCATGAAAATCCGCTGTTTTATCGAAAAATTGTTTTCAGCGATGAGGCTCATTTCTGGCTCAACCGGATGCATAAATAAGCAAAACTGTCGCATCTGGAGTGATAAACAGCCACATGCCATACAAGAATTACCGATGCATCCCGAAAAAAACGACAGTTTGGTGTAGTTTATGGGATGGTGGCATCATCGGTCCATTTTTTTTTTCAAAGACGACCATGGAAGAAACGTTACCGTCAACGACGTACGACATCGAGCCTTGATACGCGACATTTTTTTGCCCCAGTTATCTGAGTTGAACTTGGTTGACATGTGGTTTCATCAAGACGGTGTCACATGCTACATAGCTCGTGAAACAATGGAAATGTTTATGGATGAATTTATTGAGCAGTTTATCTCTCGAAATGGTCCTGTGAGTTGGCCGCCAAGATCATGCAATTTAACGCCTCTTGACTATTTCTTGAAGGGTAATGTATAGTCGATAGTCTATGTGGATCAGCCGAACACGATTGAAGCCATACAGGATAACATAACACGCGTAAATCGTGGAATACAGGCCGAAATGCTAGAAAATGTGACGCGATATTGGACCTTCCGAATGGAACATTTAAAACCAAGCCACGGACGACATTTACATGAAGTTGTCTTTAAAACTTTAATGGCAAAGGCATATTTATCAATTACAATACAGATTTTGAATATTTGATGCAAATTTGATCGTTTTGTTCGATTTTCAAAAAAAACTGCGCTTAAGAAAATTAACCAGTACTTAGCGATTCTTGTAACAGCAAAATTCCTATAAATCTTAACATGCATCCGAAATGGTAAAAACTGCAGCTTTATCTCCTACACGAGAGCAGTTGTAAATCCTTTAGGAACCTCCCACAGAGCATTCATGGGAACATTCAAATACTCTAAGGCACCACCAGAAGGAAGCCCCTGCTTTGATAAAGAATTCCAATAATTGCTCAAGGCAAGGCTGCACGTGAAGATTAGATCTGCCATTGAGCTCTATAGGCAAAATAGAAGGGAAGAACACCGACTTTTTAGAAAGAAGAAAAAAAAGCGCGTGATTAGAGAAGAGTGTGCCACTCCAAGAAAATGTTTCGTATGTGTAAAACCCAAAAAAGCCAAGAATACAACCGGCGAACAGAATCCTGTCGAGATGAACAAGGAAAGATCGAAGTCACAGTCGATTATAAGAATATGGAAGCACGACTTCTGCAGACTGGTAAACGTCGATGATGGACAATCTCCAGCTGCTAGGCAGAACGAAGCATTTAACATTGGTGACGACAGCGAAAACTACCAACCAACCTACCTAAGTGAAGTAAGGATACAAATGTCAAGCATAACAAAACAGCTGGATATGACTTACTTCGAGCTTTATAAAGCCGGTGGAAATGATTTTGATTCACCAAGTAACAGACGGGATCAGTGACGCGATGATTAGTGCGATGAGCTGCCGCGTAGAAGGTGTGGGTTCGATACCCAGCCCTTGCAACACCTAAATGAATTTTCACTGGCCCTCCTGTCGTGATGATCCTAAAAAATCATCCGTTTGCTAGTATAGAAAAGTAGCGGCAAAAATGGGCTTAGCAGTAAAAAAAGGGCAAGACGAAGTATATGCTGTCAACACGAAAGGACACACAACATCGATCAATTGACCAGAACGTCACCATTGACAGATATAACTTTGAGGTAGTACGGGACTTTGTCTACCTCGGCTCCGTTATTAACTCGGAAAACAACATCTCGTCAGAAATTAAACGAAGAATTACTCTTGCCAACCGCTGTTTCTTCGGGCTAAGAAGGCAATTCAGTAGTTAAGCCCTCACTCGAACTACTAAGGAGATCTTATATAAGATCCTGATCATCCCAGTCCTGCTCTACGGCGCTGAAGCATGGACCGTCTCAAAAGCAGAAGAAGAAATCCTTGGCCTATTTGAGAGGAAAATTCTTCGAAAAATCTTCGGTCCCGTTTGCGTTGACGGGCTATGGAGACGAAGATTCAACCAAGAACTATACGAGTTGTACAGCAACATGCCCCTCGTCAAAAAACTACGCATTGGACGTTTAAGATGGCAAGGACATGTTGAACGAATGGACACCAATACTCCGGCTAGCACAGTCTTCGATTCCCAGCCAGACGTCGGACGCAGTAGAGCTTCCTCTACTCTACTCTACTCTAACCGCCTTAAGTGGCGCGCACAAGTAAAAACCGACCTCAACCAGCTTGGAGTGAGCAACTGGTGCCAGTTAGCTAAGGACCAGGCTAATCGGTGAGGCATGTTGGTTGAGGCCCAGGTCCAGTATGTAAGTAAGTAAGGCTCGGAAGTAGTCCAATGTGGAGGTCCAATTTGCGATGAATTTTCCAACATTTGTGGACGTTTATCGGTAATAACGCGGCGACATTGTCCTCCAAGTGGTCAATAGTTTCGCATATACCCACAGTTAAATCGCCTGATCTTGGAGGCCAATTCACAGGACCAAAACGCGAAATTATACGCTCATCGTACGTATCCTTCAACAAATCAATTGTGGCTCGAACTGTGCGACATGTTGCCCCGTCTTGGTAAAACCACAGCTCCTGAACATCATGGTTGTTCCATTGATGAACCAAAAAGTCAGTAATCATAGCTCTACAGCGGTCAACATGGATTAAAACGATCTGGCCAGCATCGTTTTTAAAGAAGTACGGACCAATTATTCCACCAACCCATAAAGCACACCAAACAGTCAGTTTTTTTTTGGTTTTAACGGTAAAGATTATCATCACTCCAAAGACGGCAGTTTTGTTTATTGAGGTATCCATCCAACCAAAAGTCAGCTTCACCTTTAAACGAAGTTCGCATATGAAAATTGGGATCAATGGCAACCCTGTTTTGGGCTCATGCACCGAATCTACGCCTTGCTAGGTGATCGTGTGGATTCAATTCTTGCACGAGTTATTTTTTTTTATAATTTTCGAGCACTCAAGGAGTTATGAATACTTTTTAAATGTTTTACCAAAGTACGAGCGTTTTTGAAAAGGGGAAGACAGTGATGGGAAAGATTTTGGATGTAGTGGAGATTCACTCCATGGATGGTGTCCGAACTAACTTCGGGGGAGACAGTGTTTGTTGTGTTCATTGAATTCGACAAAATTTCAAATACTTTTTTAAGCACGAAAATCAAGATATTTACGCAAAATCTTCCATAAAGCGGATGGACACCTATCCACTTCCTGTGCACGATGGCGGATATACTGATTCGGGTCTTCTCTTACGCTACGCTCTGCAGTAGCAATGACTTTTTTTGTACGCACTGTACAACACCTCTGTAGATGCGTATATTTTCATTTATAGTAAACGTGGTGTGAAAACGTTTCATACTAAATCGAATTCATTGCTCTGATGGACGATTATGTTGACCGTAAGATGGACGTATTGCGCGATACGTATTTCGAACAGAACCATGAATTTCAAAATAAATTTTCAGCATTTGGAAGCGTTGTTCAGGCTTCAGTCTATTCATGTTGAAATGCCAAACCAAATTAAAAATAAATCACTTGACAGCTGACAAAATTTCCGCCAGTTAAAATAGTGTTTCCAACTAAAAGTTCTATACCTCTAAAAAAAAACCCTCACATCGATTTCAAAGCCGTATAGGACAGCATTTATAAAGACGAACTATACAGAGCCATGTATAATTTTGGTATACCGCCAGAACTCATACGTCTGTGCAGGATAATGATGTAGAATTCTCGTTGATCCATCAGATTCAGAAACGACCTCACCGAAGCATTCGATAGCAAAAAAAAGATTTAGGCAAGGAGTCGCACTGTCATGTGACTTCGTTACACATTCTTGAGAGGATTGTGAAAAACTCCCGTCCCATAACCAGAACCACAATCTTCCAGTCCCCCATGTCAGTAAAGAGATGAAAGTGGCAAAAATGCGTTTAACAGTAAATGGTTGAAAGACCAACTTCATGGTGACAAGACTTAAGGACACACAACATCGACAAATTGGACAGACCGTCACCATTGACAGAAATAACTATGAGGTACGGAACTTTGTCTACCTCAGCTCTGCTTTTAACTCTGACATCTCGTCAGAAGTAAAACGAAGAATTACTCTTTCCAACCGCTGTTTCTTCGGGCTAAGAAGAAAATTTAGTAGTCAAGCCAACACTCGGTCTTCTTCTGTTATACGGCGCTTAAGCATGGACTGTAGATGAAGAAATCATTGATCGATTCGAGAGGAAAATTCATCAACAAATCTTGGGTCCCATTTGCGTTGACGGTCTATGGACCCAACTTTTCAACTCTTTTTCCAGTCTAACTTGGTGGCTTATAATGGTATGGGGTAAGATGAAATTTAAACTGATAACACAAAATCTGTCTAACCAAATTTCGCGGAGGCCAACTTATGCTACCTTGGTGAGAACATGGTTTGTGACATCAGACCGATCTTCGTTCGGTCTTCCTTGTCGCCTCGAACCTGGAGGCTGAGATTCGAAGACTCTTTTATCTGCAGCATTGTTGTTCATTCGCTCCGAGTATGCCCAGATGTAGCCAATGTAGTTGGATGTGTTTTTACTTTTTGTACTACATCCACATCTTGGTACAGCTCATTGAGTAGCTTCTACTCCATCGCATACAGGACCAAATATTCGCCTGAGCATTTATTTTTCGAAGGTGAGTAATATTTGCTCAGCTTTCCTGCTTATTGTCCAGCCCTCGGCGCTGTTAAGGAAGACTGGTAGGATAATGGTCCAAAATAAAAAAAAAAACAACTTTTTGTCGCAACAGGATCGTTAGTACCCAGGGCCGAGCTTTCTCACAACCAATCATATGTGCGTGAATACTTCTTGCACGTTGGTGGGACCTCCTGTTTTATGCCGACTCCGAACCGCGAATTTGAGATAAGCTTTTCTTGACAATTGATACTACTCGGATGATTTGTCAGATCATCACGTCCAATACATCAAACATTTGGGCTTTTGGTTTAAGAGGTTTCCTGAGTCAGTCTTCGTCGTATCCCCACTAAGGTGTCATTCATGCGGTACATGTCGACTCAAGGGTAAGTGGACTCTTTAACTTTTTTGTCCAAGGATGTGCGTTAAAAGTACATTTTTTGTTGATACAGCTTGTAATTTCCCTTGGCCTCGTTTACTGCTACACCAAAGCATATCGCCTCTTCCTCAATGGCCGTAAATATTCTACAACCGCACAGTAGGAGCAACCAACGATGTCGATGTCGTCTGCGTACCTCAAAAGCTGGACGGGTTTGTAAGAGATAGTGCGTTTGGTATTAACGATTATTCTCTGAACACTGTCCGTCTTAGCACTAGATAGCAGAAACCGCATGATATCGCATCTCCTTGTTTGACAACTGCACGTTTCATCGCGTGTCCTTCAGTAGGTGTGTTTTGTGAGATTTCGCTACCAAGTGAAGTAAGATTTCACACGGAGTGCAAATACCACAAATGACTGGGAATTGCTTTAACTTCCTATGTAAAGCAGGATTGAGCTCGGATAGACAGGACATCCTACGCAACATCAGGGGAGCTGAAAACACCTTTTTGAGTTCCTGAGTGTGGTTCCCCTTCCATAGATTGGCATTTCTTGTGTTTGGTTGAAAAATGTGGACGGCCACCTTGGACCAACTTGTGGTGGTTTCGGCTACCCCTCTGATGATATTGAAACACTCTATCCATGCGTTTTGACATTGGTGAAGTATGATGGCGCATGGGAGCCTATCACTTAATTTGTGTTTGTAGATTCTGGCAATCTCCGGCTCCAACGTGAAGTGTTTTGTTTGCACCATTCGCAGCTTTTTCACGTTGGACAGTCGGACTCTGAATTTGGCTCCATTCAAAATCCCACTTCGAATTGTCGAGGCACCCGTGCTGATGACCAGTAAGTGGCTATTCGCAAGTGATCACAAACGATCCCCTCCGATGAACAGGCAAGGTCAGTTGAATAAGTACCTTGTCCTGGTAAGTAGGCTCTGCCAGAATGGACAGTCTTTTCCGGTCCTACTCGTGGTTTTGTTCCCACGTTGACATTACAAAAATAAAACAAAATTTAATGAAAATAACAAAAAAAAAACAAAAAGACCATCTAAGGATGCCTGAGATAGGCAAATCATTAAAAGAAAAATTGCTGGGCTCCATTCGGGATATAATCTTCCGTCCACCAAGCGACGAGAGTGATAAGATTAGCACGAAGCACAAGCCACGAAGAGCAAGTACCAGATGGCCTTCTTCATTTTATCAAGATAGCCAAATATTAGGGTGCCGGAAAGGTCCACAAAAGGGATCAGGCGGAAAAAATCAAGTTCCAGGTAATCGTTGAAGCGAGACAGGTCAAAGAGGAGACCTCCCACGCCCGGCCCTAAAAAGAAGCAAGGTTTCCGCTGGTGCAGCAACCACAACCGCAACGAAGTCAAGCACGTCGGCTAGTGCCCTCCAGAAATGATTATTGACCAAGGTGGTCAGAGATCACCTTCAGGTGGCACTAATAGATGAGAGCTCCTCAAATAGCAAATCCATAGACGATACGTGGGGGAAGATTGAGGCCAAACTATCCGACATGGTGATAGACCATATAATTGGAAATAAGGTGGGACCTCTCCCGAACTTTGACCCCGCCGAACGCGTGAGGGGATATAGGGTATTCAAATGTGATGACCAATTCTCCAAAGACATCCTTAACCAGTGCATTGCTGAGGTTAGTGACGTATGCGATGGATTTAAGCTCAAGCTTATCCCTGCTAAAAACATCCCAAGGAGACTCAGGGCCCGTATTTGGTTGTTCAATTTGAAGATAGAAAAAGGAATGCTCCTCCTATATCTTAAACTGCACGACCCGGCGGTTCCAATGGATGACTGCTGAGTCATCAAGGAGGAAGAACCCCACTAAAACTTAATGTCCTTAATGCAATTGATAAATAGCGGATGCCTGGCAACCCTCGAGAAGGCAGACTTCAAACTTAGGTTTCGCTTAAGGCATGCCAAGCTTAAGATCTTTTCCTCATCTGGACCTGAAGACGATGTGGACATCATCGAAACCGACAAACAATGATAGTTTTAGGATTGATAACTGGAGAGTTTCCAATCTTTAGTCACTTTTTGGACCACAGACAGATCCTCTACGACTTGTATCTCGAGACTGAGACCAAACCATTAATAAATCCCTAGATTTTTATTTCGACCAAGTTTGACCAAGTCGTTCGGACAAAACTCAAAACCACATAGTTAAGCGAAGTTAAAAATCACTTTTCCCGTGGTGGAGTAAAGATCAGTCCAATCTCAGTCAGTCTAAGGGACACTCCAACCCTTCTTTTCTGAGAAGGTCAGATGGAGGGTGAACAGAATCCTCCGCGGACACCCTGGAACTCTTGTTAAAAACACACTTTTCCGGCTGCAATGATACTAGTACGGGACGCGGGATATCTTGGCAATTACAAACTGCACCACACCACAATGTCAATTTAAATATTTCCGAGGAAAAGGTTCCCTGGGATATTAACAGCTTCTCTGCTTAACAGCTTCTCTGCTTAACAGCTTAGTAGTCTGCGAGGCCTGACGGCATACTGCTTAATTCTAAATCGCGTACCTTAGCCGTGGAGATGCGCTCGAGTGGTGTTAACACCGAAGGTAGGCAAACGCCGCCACGAGACCTCGAAAGGCATCAGACCAATCAGTCTAAAATCCTTTGTCCTAAAAACTCTGAACGTGTTCAAGACATCCATGTTCGCTATCCAAATCACAGGACGCCTATTTCAACGGTAGATCCACGGAAACAGCTTTCCACCAGGGAGTGCGTACAATCGAAAAATCCTAACACTATAAAGAATCCACTCTAGCCTCCTTCTTAGACATTGAGGGAGCTTTCAACAACGTCCTCACTGAGCAAGTCTTGAATCTCTGATCGCCGTCTATATCGCCAACAACTCACACTATCTTCCAGTGCTAGGTATTTGGGTATCATGCTTGATCCAAAACTTGAAACACAACATCGAACATAGTCTCAGGAAGTCATGTGTTGCCTTCTATGCTTGCAGTAAAACCTTTGAAAAAAAGTGGGGTTTTCGACCAAAGATGACCTTGTGGATGTACACAGCAGTAGTACGTCCAATTCTCACATACGGCTCATAAGTATGTTGGCCCGCTTTGAGTAAAGCCTACAACCTCACAAAACTAAAAAGGCTGCAGAGAACAGCTAGTATAGGCACCACGGGCGGTGCTGAGGTCGGCGACAACGGATGCCCTTACTGTGCTATTGCTCACTTGCCTCTCGATCTCTTCAATGTGTAGATCAAGAGGCAAGAGATACCGCTCTATGCAGCTCAGTAAGACTCCAGCAGTCAGGATGCTGGATTACAAGGCCGTATGGCCACAGAAGTATCCTTGACTCTTTGCCAAACCGCATGGTCACGTTTCCAAGAGACCACAGAGCTACCAAAGCTTAGTAGAAGAAGAACGAAGTAGTAAGAAATTTCGACATGGTTGTCTGTAATGACGGATCTAAGATGAACTGTGGTCTGGGGTCCGAAGGCTACTCAGAATCACCGAAAATATCAGTATACTACCGCCTACCACATTTTGCCAGGAAGCTACTACGGAGTGACACTAAGGAAAAGCAAAATATTGCCATCCTCGAAGATAGCCAAGCTGCCATTAAGGTCATTAACTCGGCAACCATATCCTCCAAGCTGGTACAGGAATGCCGGAACAACATTGCCCAACTTGGAAAACGATTTAGAGTCACACTTCTCTGGGGTCCAGGGCACAGTGACATTGAAGGAAATGAACGTGGAGACGAGCTGGCCAGGCAAGGCTCACCTCTACACGGCTCACTTGCGGTTATGGTTCGTAACCCGCTAGGTGCCAGTAAGGGACGAATCCGTTCATACTTCCTGAAGAAAGCCGACTCCAAATGGACAATGTTTACAAATTGCGTCATATCGAGGAAGATATGGCCTTCCTAGACCAAGAACAGAACAAACGACCTTCTAAATAGAACTCGCCGAGATATCGCAAGAATAGTCACGGGGCACTGGCCAATCGGAGACCATGCGGCCAAACTAGGGATATCATACAAACCTCAATGCTGCAGTTGCGGGAACACAAATGAGAGAGAAAGCCTCTAACATTTCATCTGCAAATGTCCGCACTAGCAAGAGCAAGATTCCTCGACAACCTTAGCGAGTTCTCGGGTAAGAGGGTGCATGATCGTATCCGTTTTCTAAACCTCATAGGCTGGATCTAGAGACCACCTGTATCAGATCCACAACAATCATAATAAAGGTCATACAAGTCGTGGTAGCAAAAAAGCACAAAAGTGCTACTCACCTCTATTTACCTACCTCTATGCACTAAGCGATTGCGGATGCTAGGACACTTGGACTAAATCAGCGTGTTCACAATCTCAGGTAGACTACCTTAACGGATCGGTAGCTAGTTCAGCAAAAAGGTATATTTGATCCAATTGTGTGACCAATTTAAAGTCAAAAACGTTTCCTATAGGAATTCGTGACGGACAAGGTCCACCTCTACTTACATATCGAAATGACAACGCGTAATAAGGGAAACAGCCATTTGTCCAACAATACCTCCTAAGCCCAACGTATTTGTCTTGACAAAAAGGAAACTTTAGACAAAGTCATTTGGGAAACAATTTTTTTTTTCAAATCCTCCACACAAAATTTGCAAGTCAACAAAAATCATAAATTATGAAATGTGTCCCTAATACCATTACGTAGACCGACGTTCGGCCGTCACAAGGATACTGGAAAAAAATTCCTTTTTTTTTAATTTTAAAGAACGATGGAACATTTTTTAAATCCCTACATAGTTCATAATTTCCTTTCAGCGGAAGCTTTTCTCTGTGTCTTCTCCGTCGGAGGGAGGCTGCTGCTGCTTCAAACACTATCTACCGAAGGACACAATCCTAATTGAATAAGAACACCCTTTAGTTTCAATCGGTTCAATTTCCAATGATTTTTCTCTGTTCCTTCATCCGCCTTCCGCTCCAGGAAGCTGAGATATTTTATTGAATTTTTTTTTTTATAATTAAATTTTTTTTTTAAAAAAGCATGGAGATGATGACGTTACACACACATATAGATAGAGAGCTGCAATATATGGTATCGCTATTCGATTACGCGGTAACTTTTCTACTGACTTACCGAATGAGCTGACCAGCTGTGAACTTGAACCACTTCCGGTGGTCGATGTGTGCGCCATTGCATGCGACAAATGTAAAAGAACTTCATTCAGTCTTGGAACTGCTGCAACATGAAAGAATTTTAGGCTTTAGCACAACACACACGACTACAGTTAACATATGCATACAACTCACATTTGTCCTTTTTAAATTTGGTCCCATCGACAAACTTGAATTTACCACGAAATCCTTTGGCCGTTTGGTTGGAGCTTGCATTGAACTCAATCAGCAGATCCGGACCATGGCTGAATATCCTTTTGTTGTGTACCGTTTCGCAGATAACGTCTATGATGGAGGACACGTTGGGTGATTCAGCATCGTAGATGGTCACCTTGTCCAGATTGCAGCTGTAGCGGAAATGTCAAAGAAAATTTTTTTTTTTTTAAAAAAAACCGGGGGTTGGAAAAAAAGTGCATCCAAAAGGGATTAGGTGCAGGATTAGGTACACTCTCGTATTTGTGCGGAGGTACGTGAGAAGGTGACGTTGGAATGAGATTTCACCGGGGGACCAGTGGCTGAGCATGCATGTAATTGAATATAAGGTAGGTATCCCTGAGGAGTTTCTTCGTAGGGGATAACGTATAAAGAACCCACGTTAACGGGTCTTTGTTTGGTTTAATCTCATTCCGGTGAAAAGGACATCGGATTCATTTATTGCTATGGTATGGTTTTTCTAAGGGACAAGAGAATAAAAACTGATAAGGGTATAGAAATGCAGGGTATACCCGTACCAGGGTGTCATCTTTCTCGCAATTTTCTATGTCTCTGACAAAAATGTTGGTATGTAAAGAAAAGCTTTTCAGTTTACAGACAGATTCAGCAAGGAACTGCACTAAGAGGCTTGAAATTTTTGTTTTATATTATTACGTTTAAAAGGTTGGTACCACTCTGTGAACATATATAAGAAGCTTTTAGCATTCGTTTATCTTGAATGGTAGCAGTGTTAATGCGAGTGTTAGGGGTCGCCCCAGGATTCATATCTGTAGCTGATGCTTGAATCTGAGTCAGAAGTTAAAAACAAGGCGACGCGTTACACAGTGTAAAACTTCGTAAATCTGTAGCTTGAAGTTGAATGGAGGGCAACTTCATGCAAGGAATGTATCTTTCTTTTGAAAACGATACCGAATACCAGCTACAGGTACGCATCCTGAGCGGCCCTCTAATGTTGTACAATATATCAAGGTTTTGAGAATTTTTTTTTTAAATTATGAAGTTAGTGGCTTCGCGTTTGAAATAAGGAGAGAATACTACGATTATAGAGGGAAGCAGATCCACGTTATAAAATACTAAAACCACATGTGTTGGTGGTCCTTGGTTTGAAACGCAACTTAGAGCGAGAAAAATCGGTAGCACCCTAGAGAACGGACAAGGATTACAAAATTAAGATTTTGTCTTACTTCTCTTCATTTGCTGGCATGATAAGTTCATCGAAAACAACTTCAACTCTTGAGTCGGGTCTGAAAAAATAAATTTTTATAAATATTTGTTTCATTGCATTTCAATATAACATTTTCTAGATCCAAAAAATAATTTATTTGTATTTGACACAGAAAAATATCACATAACAGAATATGAAAATTTTGTTCGGGAGGGGCCAAGCAAAATATTGCTAATCGAGCTGCCATTAAGGCCATCAACTCGGCAACCATATGCTTAAAACTGGTACGGGAATGCCGGAACGACCATGCCCAACTTGGCAAAAGTTACAAAGTTACACTTCTCTGGGTTACAGGGCACAGTGACACGGAAGGAAACGAGTGTGTGGACGAGCTGACCGGGAAAGGCTCAGCCCTACAGAGCAACAGGCATTTATCCCGAAACACTAGCAGCGAATAGACGAAAATACTTACTTACTTAAGTGGCACTACAGTCCGGTATGAACATGGGCCTCAACCAACATGCCTCTCTAATTAGCCAGGTCCTTAGCTAACTGCCTCCAGTTGTGCACTCCAAGTTGGTTGAGGTCGGTTTCTACTTGAGCGCGACACTTAAGGTGAGGTCTTCCTCTACTACGTCCGACGGCTGGCTGAGAATCGAAGACTCTGCGAGAAGGAGTATTGGTGTCCATTCGTTCTACATGTCCTAGCCATCTTAAACGTCCAATGCGGAGTTTTTTGACCAGGGGCATGTCGCTGTACAGCTCGTATAGTTCTTGGTTGAATCTTCGTCTCCATAGCCCGTAAGCGCAAAGGGGACCAAAGATTTATCGAAGAATTTTCCTCTCAAATCGACCAAGAATTTCTACGTCCGATTTTGAGACGGCCCATGCTCCAGCGCCGCAGAGCAGGACTGGGATGATCAGGGTCTTATATAAGGTCTGGTCAGTAGTTAGAGTGAGGGCTTTACTACTGAATTGCCTTCTTGGCCCGAAGAAACAGCGGTTGGCAAGAGTAAATCTTCGTTTAATTTCAGACGAGATGTTGTTGTCAAGTCCCGTACTACCTCAAAGTTATATCTGTCAATGGTGACGTTGTGTCGATATTGTGTGTCCATTCGTGTTGACAGCATATATTTTGTCTTGCCCTAATTTACTGCTGAACACATTTTTGCCGCTTCCTTCCCTACACTAGCAAACGTGGCTATGACATCAAGTTGGGTCCTACCAATGATGCCAATGTCGTCGGCGTATGCCAGTAGTTGCACCGAGTTCTGAAAAATTGTGCCTCTGGCGTTGGCTCGTGAGTTTTGCAGAATCCTCTCAAGAATCAGATCTCTCAAAAATCAGATTGAAGAACTCACATGACAGCGGAACGCCTTGCCTAAATGCTTTTTTTGGTATCGAATGTGTCGGTGAGGTCGTTTCCGACCTTGATGGTTCAGCGGGAATACTCCATCGTCATCCTACACAAACGGACGAGCTTGGGCGGTATACCAAAACTAGCCAAGACTCTGTATAGTTCGTCTCTGCAAATGCTGTCTTATGCGGCTTTGAAATCGATGAATAGGTTATCGATTTGGACTTCTTGGGTTTTTTTTCCAGGATCTGCCGAAGTGTGAAAATTTTATCAGTTGTGGACTTTCTTAGCCTAAGACCACACTGATAAGGGCAGATCTGGTTGTTGGTAAACGATTTGAGGCGTTCACATAATACGGCAGATAGGATCTTGTAGGCGATGTTGAGGGTACTTATATGCCTCTCTAGTTGGCGCAGTTCAGAGGGGCTCCTTTTTTTGTGGATCGGACAAACGATGCTGAGGTTCTATTCATAAGGCATACTTCCATCCGACTAGATGTGGCTTATGAGTTGGTGGAAGTTATTTAGGAAGTCATCTCCGCCGGTTTTATGAAGATCAGCGGAAAGGCCGTCATTTCCGGCAGCATTATTCAGCTTGAATTTAGATACTGCTATCCTCAAATCACTCTGGTGGGGTGGTTGGCAGTTTCCAGCAGACTTATTAAGCTTGTGTTCAGATATTATTATCCTCTCTTCACTCAGTTAGGGTGGTTGGCAGGATTCGCTGTCGTGGCTAATATTGAATGCTTCGCTCTGCCTGACAGCGGAATGTTTTTCGTCATCACCGTTTAACAGTCTGCTGAAGTGGTTCTACCATATCTCCAGCATTAACTGTGTCCAAATACGATATTTCCTTCCCTGTTCATCTTGACAGGATTCTGTTCGAGCCTTGTATCCTTGGTTTTGACATTTGACACTTTGGTAAAACTTGCGAACATCATTCCTGGTGTGACAAGTCTCTATATCCTCGATCGCGTGCTTTTCTTGCTCATGTTTCTTCTTTCTGAAAAGCCGGTGTTCTTCCCTTCTTCTACGCCAATGGAGCTTTCGTCTTCACCTGCAGCTTAGCCTTGCAGGCCTCGTTCTTGGCTGCAAGCATCTGTCGTCATTCCTCATCAAACCAGTGGTTTCTTGCTGGTGGGCGCGAGAAACCTAGCACATCATTTGCGGCTGATCTAATGGCTTATTGGCATCGTTGCCATTGTTCTTCGACATTCGATGCTGGTGGTATGGCGTTGAGAGGATAAGGGATACGCTTTGCGTGAAGGTGTTGGCGGTCTGTTCCGATTGCAGTCTTTTATCATTAAAATTGTCCGCAGTATTTCTGGATTGTTGTAGATATCGGCATTCTTACCTTGGCTGCAACAAGTTAGTGGTCCGAGTCGATGTTAGCTCCTCGGAATGTTCGTACATCCAAAATACAAGATGCGTGTCTCTTATCTATCGCAATGTGATCAATTTGGTTGTCCGTTCGTTGGTCTGTAGACCGCCATGTCCCTTATGGATGACGAGGTAAAGAAACCGTGTGCTGGTTATAGTGTCATTTCTTTCCGTAGCGAAGTCAATTCGCCTAAGTCCGTTACCAGACGTGTTGTCGTGTAGGCTTTGTTTTCCGACAATACTGCTAAAGATGTCTTCTCTTCCTACCTTTGCGTCAAAATCTCTCAGCACGACTTTAACATCGTACTTCGGTAGCTCAAGGAGCTCATAGAAGCAATCCTTAGCTAAATCCTCTTTTTCCTCCGTTAGAGCGTGAGCGTATATAAGGCTTTTGTTGGGGAATTCGGCCTTGATGCGGATAGTTACAATGCGTTCGTTACTGTCTTGGAAACATAAGACTTCTTGCCTAAGTCTGGCACTTATAACAAATCTGCATCCGAATAGTCGCTGTTTTTACTCACTATAACACGGCCCGTAGTAGATTAACGATTTTTCATCTTTTTTTTGCCCTGCCCATCCCATCGTATTTCCTGGATGGCAGTTATGTCTATGTTGTAGCAGTTTAAGGCTTCCGCTAGTTGTTCGCTTGCGCCTCTGCTGTTTAATGTTTTCACATTCCAAGGGCAGATACGAACGTCATTGTCCTTTATTAGTTAAGCAGGGTCGCGAATAATAAAATCAGTCCTTTCCAAGGCTATTGGTTGCTTCGCAACAATTTATTTTTTCCATGGTTGGGTAAACCCAAAGCACAACCCCCAACCTGGATTGCCAGTTCCATTTTATTAGATACCCCTAGGACACGGGGCCATAAGTTTCACTACGGGATTGAACGTTGGCCTTTCGGTTCATCCTCCACCATCTCTGTTCAAGGTGCCTGACTTGAAATTGCTAGACAACCTGTTATCCGAATATGTCGAAGCAGCTTGACTAAGTTCGCCTGGGACAGCAGGTCGGGTATTCATCCCGTGCCATTCTGATCTGGCTGTTTATAGCGTTCCTGTTTTTGGTCGTGTTATCAACACTCGCGCTTATCGTTTAGCAAGTCAAATCTGGTTGGATGAGACCAGTATCCGATGGTTATTACTTGGAGGTTAAAAAAAGCACTTGATGTGTAGTCAGAGTAACAACCACTGGGCATTGCCAGGTTAAAGCCAATCAGAGTCTACCCTCGTTCTACAACGCCCAAGCAGTCCTGCATATATATGGAAATAAAAGACTGCCACCGTTATTATTTGAAGTGAAATACACAAATTAATTCCGTCTATGTCGAACGCTTGCTTTAAGAGAAGTGGTTGAACCGTCGATTTGGAAAAGATGATGAAATTGTAAGCGAATCCAGTCAACTTAGTTCATCTACTGGTCGCAACGATTTATGTCGCAAAAGTTGCAGAGTGTCCCACATGGTCATGGTACGGTGTAAACAGACAATTTTTGGGACTAAAATAGTTATTACCTGACCACAGTGTATCCATAACCATTGTCAAGGGGTGAACGTAACCAATCATGTGTTCTTATTACTGCTTGAATTCGAAGCATACTTGTAGGCTCTAGATTAAAGACAACTTTCAATACAGTACCGGCCATACAAATCAGCATGTTTAAACAAATTGGAGCCATAGGTATATGCAATATTTGTTGTGCAGATATACGGCTCACGTAAGTAAAGCTAATAAGCATGATCCTACGCATTTGCTCCTCCTGTTGCTTGGTAACACATGTTCTCTAGTCCAAATTTATCCAAATGAGCAATGAGAAAGTATTTGAGCATCGCTTGTAGCGCTTGCTGGCCACATAAGTCGTTTGGCCAGAGACGGACGGCGTTTACGAAAAAATAAGGACCGATAACCCGCACACAATGTAGTAACTTTGAGCGTCTGTAAAGGCTTTTCATTGGCTATACGCGGTCTTTCGGTACTCCAGATGTGATCATTTTGCTTATTATAGAGATTTATATGGGCCTCAAAGGTCATGATGATTTTCAATGAAAACTAATCTCTCTTACGGTAGCGAATTAGGATGGCTTGTGTGTAGGTTATACGCTCTTGGCGGTCTGTACTATCTGCACTTTGGAAGGGTACATCTTACAGTCTTTCACCAGAATTCTTTGTAAAGACGAACTATTGATGCCCAATTCGGCTGAGACATCCTCAACCACAGCTGCTATAGCCGCAGCAGAACGACTGTTGCAGGGCCGGCCACCCATGACACCATCTCGAGTTGTTGCACACTCTAATATTCGAGCGCCTTAAAATTGTTGTACCTAATCAACCACGAGCCTCGGAAAGGACTAATATCAAAATTGACGACCATGCTTAACTAGATATGAAATGTGAGAACATTATACAGGAGAGGTGTAGTCGAACTACTGGGATGGGCCGTGCAAATCAATGATGAAGAACTTCAACTCCCACTACGACCCCCGAAATAGTGAGGATTACCCGCGATGAAAAACTTAAGCACGAAGACTTTACTTTCAAGAATTGCCGAACACATCGCAACAATCTTCATCAAAGCTAAATTCATCACCATAAGCCTTATATTCGATCATGCTCTGGCGGAGGAAAAGGATGACATTGCAAAAGAGTGGTTCTCCGAGCTCCTTGAGAGAACTTATTAGCATGACGGTGGATTCGAAAGTAGACTCAAGCAAGTTACAGGAGAACGCGCCCATATGTGCTAGTTGTATTCAAGTCTTGGACGAATATAGGCTTTATAAATTTTAGCTAAATCCGATTAGTGCAAAACCGTTACATTGTTTAAGGAAGCCCTTGCAACCACCTTGCTGGTTCAAACCAAGGTCTGAGCTAACATACATGCAGAGGAAAGACAAGCCATTGGAATCCTCAATTTCAGCTACTTCCATTTTAAGTTTAGCTATACTTGTGTCCCGTTTCAGAGATGGGAGAAGGCACTGGGGTTTTACGCTGGGGTCTTGACTCTACACCTGGTGGATCTTGTCGTGGAGTCGTTAATGTGTAAACGAAGTCGATAGTGCTGTCATCCGCGAATGAATGGACTAGATTGCAAGTCAGTGAGAGAGCAGGTCAATGATAAAAATTAAAAAACAGAGTAGATGAGAGGACTAAGCCTTGTGGTACCCGATCGTTTGTTGGAAACGCGTGGATGTTGACCCATCTAATACAACATGGTGTTGATCGGTTACATCGAGAACTAGTAATCCATTTTATAAAAGTATCACCGCCACCAAAAGACTTGAGTCTATTGATAAGAATGTTACACTCTATGCAAGGCTTTTGAGATATACAGAGCAACAGTTCTACATTCACCGAGTTGGTGGACGCTACGGTTCCATTTTTTGTTAAGGTAGACCATAAGATCACTGTCCCTAAGGAGATGATTTTTTGATACCTCATGAGGTGAAAATTTGTTGTACTCTCCATGACCTTAGAGTACTGATGTAAACGCTTTTAGTCGGTAGTTTGAAGAGCAGGTTTCATCGCCAATTTTTAGAATTTGCTGAACATGCGCAAGTTTCACTAGTCCGGAAATACATGTGTCTACAGGGTACGATAAGTGAAAGAGCTTGCTTGGTCAGGTTCATGACCTTAGAGAGTACTAATGTAAACGCTATTACTCGGTAGTTTGAAGAGGAGGTTTCATCGCCCATTTTTAGAATTCGCTGAACATGCGCAAGTTTCACTAGTCCGGAAATACATGTGTCTACAGGGTATGATAAGTGAAAGAGCTTGCTTGTAGAACAACAGCTGCTTCAAACAAGGAGAAGATATTAATCTGGACTTGAAGCTTTATAGCGATTTAGGTATTTAAGGGCTCGGAAAAATATCGGTTCTAACGACTGTTGAATCGGATTCAGCGAAGCTGGAGAATAAGAGAAGATCTGGTAAGGTGGAATCAGCTGCGAAAAGAAAAGCTAACAAGCTAGATTTGCTTTTTCTTGGGAGTCAGTGATATCTTTATCGTTGAAGACAAGCGATAGTATTCTCGATGAGGCTAATTCTTTTATTTGGTTGCCGTAAGACCAGACTGCCTTTGGGACATTGCAGTATTATTTGCCTCATCTGGTTTCATAGGAATTATACACGTCTTTACATAACCTTACAGTCGTTTCAAGCCCGCCTGTAGAGACTACGATCTTTCTTAGAAGTTGATTGTAGTCATACGTCAAAATCTCTTTCTTTCTTCGGAGAGCAGTCGAAAAGGTCGGATTGAACCAATGTCCTTCCTTTGGTTTTATGCTAATGCAATTGCTTTGAATAAAATTTTTCATCCCAAGATGCATTAAGTCTGTTATCATGCCAGCAGAGGCGTTAATTGGTAAAACATGCGTCAAAATCCCAAAAAAAAAAATTTAGTCCGATCCAATTAGCACTCTAGTATGTATTGCCATATTGCTCTTCTAGGGTATTTTTTGTTAATTGGTTGCTTTGAGTACGAGAATTTAGCTGATACCATACAATGATCCGACAATCCTAATGGAGATAAAACTGCGGCAGATTACATATCCGCGTGTGGATATGAAGTTGGAAATTAGTCTACAAAATGTTGGTAGAGATTTGCGATATCAGGTTTGCGTGTTGCTTTATCTACAAGCTAAGTAGGCTGTTCAGCTGGGCTGGTGTTGTTGGTCCAGATTGGCGAAACCAACTACAAGGTGGGCCAAAAGAGATCACCCGATTGTTAGATGTTCTTGTTTTTGCCAATGGCCGCCAACGTCAAATCTGTTTTGACATTTGGGGACTAGACAGATGCAGGATATAAGCGACCAGGGCATTGAGCGATACACTCCACAAGTTGGCGCAGCGCGAATTCCGTCGCCGATTCCCCGGCCTCCAACCTTGAAGAGTATGGGACCACACGAGACGTTGCCAAGAGTGGCCGGCCATGGAGTGCCCGTTCTGCCGATAATATCGCCGCTGCTGCCGAGGATGTCGAGCTGTCGCCGAAAACCAGACGCCATGCCTCGCAATTAGCCATCAGCCGGTCGTCCCTAAGGCAAATTTTGGTCAAAGACTTGCGCATGTTCCTGTACAAAGTCCAGTTCGTGCATCAGCTGCGTGTTGACCGCCAAACGCATGTAACTTACCCCCAAGCCATATTCAATCTCGAGGACGATTTTTTGTCCAAAATAGTAAAGAGCGATGAGGCTCATTTTTACCTCAGCGCGTACGTGAACAAGCAAAACTATCACTTCTGGGGCGCCGAAAATCTACGAGTATTTCACGAGGAGCCATTACACCCGCTCGAAGTTACTGCATGGTGCGCTGTTCACGCTGGAGGAGTCATCGGGCCATTTTTTTTTTTTCGAGAACGCCGCTTGTCAAACGACAACAGTGGATGGTACGCACTATAAAGCCATGTTAACCGAGTTTTTTTTCTGCCGCAATTGGACGAATTCGGACTGGAGGACATGTGGTTTCAACAGGACGGCACACACTTGCGCGAGCCACAACCGATAAAAATGAGAGCCAAACAACATCAGCTGACTTCTTTTGGCCCACCTTGAAGTATTACGGACAATATAATCAACCGCAACCATGATTTCGCTGTTGGGAACACAGGATAACAAAATAGTTTCAGATTCAGATAATATCGTCGAGCTGTTCAAATGTCCGCTCTTTATCTGAATTGGGACTTCGATACAGTAGGCAGAAGTGTAGGATAATGGCGTCAGCGTATGTCCCGCTGCAGCAAGTTCAATGGGATCAACTGAGTGAAGAATAAGATTTGATGAAGGGTGCTGACAGATGCTCGCAGCCAAAATTAAAGCCCATAAGGCTTAGCAGCAGGTGAAGGAGGTCTGCCATTGAACTCTACCGGCTTTTGAGCGAAAAAAGAAAAAAGAGCAAGAAAAGCGTACGATGCAGACTGTTAAGAAAAGTCTTCGGTCCTGTTTGCGTTAACGGGCTATGCTGACAAGATTCAACCAAGAACTCTACCAGCTATGCAGCGACGTACCCCTTGTCAAAAAACTCCGCATTGGACGTTTAAGATGGCCATGATATGTAGAGAGAATGGACACCGATACTTTGGTTCCAGAGTCTTGAATTCCCAGCCAGATATCGGACGCAGTAGAGGAATACTTTGCCTTAAGTGACTCGCACAAATAGAAACCGACCTCAAGCAACTTGAAGTGCGCAATTGGAGGCAGTAAGCTAAGTACTGCACTAATTTGAGAGGCGGCATGTTTGTTGAATACCAGAATCATTCCGGATAATAGCGCCGCTTAAGCAAGGAAATAATCCTTTCAGCCATCATTCTACAGAGAAAAGTGGAGTTAAAATTGGAGACTTCTTCGTTAAAGTCTTGTATGTGAGAACCGATAAAATTTTATAAAAGAAGATAAAAACGGTAAACGTTTGCATATACATGGCCACATCGAACGAATGAACAGAGTCCACGAGGAAGACCAAGGCGACCAGTTTATCGTTCAAATGATCGCTGATGACATGACGGTCGGTCTGAATAATTGAAGACAGCAAATGTTGAAGGCAGCCTTATATAGTTGTGCGAAGAATTAAACTTCGGCAGAAGACAGGAGGTCTCGCTAACGTAGAAGCACACATAAAAGATTGTGAGAATGCTGGAACCTCGGTACTAACCAGCCTGTTACGCCAAGAAGTTGTGTATATCATGAACTATTGAGATCACAAATGGGTTGAGAACTACTTACTTTTGATTACAAGGCTAACATCCTCCTAAATCGTCAAAAAAACGACCGTGTGCCCAAAAGCATATTTATTTTGGTAATTAAATCGTTTTCCCAGCTTAGGTGAATTTTAATGAAGCCGACTATACAATACCAAAACCGAAACCATAAATTTTTCAGCTACCGTCGAAATAGCTTCATTACAGATTCGAAAAAAACGCGGCGCATTGTTTAGCTCCAATTATGATATTCGCATTGTAAGCCGTCCGGCGAATCTCAACCCCCCACACAATCCAAACAATAATCCTGCCACATTTGGCACACTCAGATTTTTTTTTTGTTAATTAATTAAATGCAATCCTTCAACGTTTACACACACAATACATTGAGGAGTGTGCAAATATATGTCGGCTTAATAAACTAGGTGGGCCTGAACCCCCCCCCCACCCTCTCAAAAACCAGGCGGCCAACCATGAATAAAAGCAATAAACATGCAAACGTAAATTAAACACACAAATACACACACATATACGTACCTCCCGATGAATTTGTACGTGCACTGGATGTGTGCTGCATAGTTGGCAGGATACCTTGGTGAATGGAAATATTTCCACACGTCGTCGCTCGACTCGTTAGTGGGACGCTCCTCCGCAAAGAAATAATAATCACAATAGGTCCCCGGTATCAGGCGACCATCGTTCTCGAAATTAGCTGCAACCAAAGGGGACGTAAGTGAGCTGAAACTTATATTGTCTGCCATTGAATGTCATAGTCATACCTCTGTCGAGAAAGGAGTACTCTCCGCGTACGAACAATGCACTGGAGTCATCCCTCAACGTGAACGACTTAAATATCACCCGCAATCCATAAATCCTGCCACCGCTAAAGAGCAGCTGCTGTGGGAGATGTCCGCCATTCACAATCATCTGCCCTTGCTCCTGTTCGGCATCGTCATCCAACTGCGAAGCAATTTCATTCAGTTCCTGTGGCGCATAATTAAGTGAAGCATTCCGTTTAAAGTGACTGTGACACATGGTATACTCGGGTATGGTGGTGTTCTCAATGACGGGCTCCTTCAGATACGGAAATAGTTCAACATACTCGACGCAACTGCAAAGCAAAAATAAATAAAAAAAAAAAAATCAAAATCATAAATTAAATTAATTAGAAAAAAAAAATGATGTGAAGCCTGTCACAGACATGCTTCGTTTAATAGACACGCCTAGGCTAGAGTGGAAGTCGTTTTTAGATCCACTTACACTTTAAACGATTGAACCGCAGATTGGCAATATTCCAGTACCTCTAAATTCCTTAATTTTAATTTAAATTTTAAAATAAAACACAAATTTTGATTTTTATTCAATTTTTTTATTCAATCGAATTAATTATGGCTTCCGCTTTCTCATGCCACAGAGCATTCGACAGAACGCTGGATAATCAATCATTGGGGGCTCGTCCAGAGTCTTTGGCTTGGCCATCGGTGCTCGCGACAACGCCTCTCTTGCCTCCGTGTCTGTCAACTTATCCCCATAGTTTGTCAACTCCTCGTATATCCTGAAATTGTTAAAAAAAAAAAAAAAAAAATGTGTACTACATCCCGCCCAAGTGGAACGTGTGCTTTTACTTTTTCTCCTCAATTAACCCAGTTCCGTGATCATCCCACTTGCTCCACGCTTCCAGTAGCACATCCTCTGGATCCAGTTCAATCGTTCGGATTCCCATGAGTTCCACAAATGCATCATAGTCCAAGGGCTCCTTGGCCTGCAGCCAAGAACATGAACTCATTTATGTGAATAAATCACAAAAGCATGTCAAACAAGCAGTTTACCTCCTTTATCATCTCGTCGAGAACGTCCTCGGGTGCATCGTTCCCAAGTGCCGCAAATGTTATCCTCAGATCCTCCCGCGATATAAGTCCATCCGAGTCCGCATCGAAAAGAAGAAAAACCTGTTTTTCGTTAGTCCGTGTTGGTGGGGGATTGATAAAAATCCATGTGCGTACCTCTTTTAATTCGACGAGCTTTTTCTCATCCAGGTCCTTAAGTGCCTCCACATCGCCAGCGTGCACTTCGTCCGGTACGGTGTAATGGCCGACAGTTGACGGTATCTTCAGCTTTGGATTGAAAATCTCATTGATCACTGCCATGGCTGATGATTCATCGGGTTCCTCGGCAATAGATTTACGCTCCTTGAGTCGTTTGGCATTGGATTTTTTTCGTTTCTTCAAAGGATACAAAGTGGATGGAAGTGAGAAATCAATTCTAGGAGTACCGTGTCCTTTTTGTTCACCCTTTCAAGTTCCTCATAAGAAATTACGTTCTCCATTGACATTTTCGGTTCGTCTGTTTATTACAAAAAAAAAAAAAAAAACGTGAACACTTCACACGAGACGTCTTTCGTGAGACTACTCACGACGTTAACTGGGAGCTGGATTTATGAAAATCGCGCATTTTATTGAAAAATGCAATCAATCGCAATGTAGCGAGTTTTTTTTTTTCTCGCCGTTTATTTATTGCGAGGGCTTCTACAAATTTGCATCGTCGATTATTTATATTTTTAGAAAATCAAAATTTTTTAAAAATTTATTTTGATATGTTTTTATACGGTTTCTTAAAATATGAATTTCCTGATTTCCGTTATTCATTTTTAGATGGTACAGGGTTGGCGGTTGGTGGATTTGTGAAGGGTCCATTAGTTGTCATTAAGTTTGTTCTATACAGAGCTGGTGTTTTAAAAACTTTTAAACACTCAGTTGTCTTGGAAGACATTTTTTTTTTCTAAAGCAGGAAGGTTACGATATGGAACATCCACTTAAATACATTGCTGCTAGCCTGAGTATGCCATTGGTAAGGTTTGTATATATTATGTCAACACCCGATAATAACGAAACTTTGCGAAAGCATCTTGTTGCGGTAAAATTTACCGCATTTAAAGTTGGGAGACTCACCGCGGAACAACATAAGATCGTCGAAGCCCATGGACGGTGGGAGACTTGCGTGGCAGTATTAGACTGTATATTCTGAATGATTCGATGGATGGGGGAAGACGATCCCTCGTCGACCCCGACACGATAATGACGCTTGGGGGAGTGATATACCTTTTTCGCGGGGGGAACGAGTTAGATGTTGCCGACTCAACCGCTCAGCTGAGGGTGGGTTCGCGGGTATTCAACTTCGTTGAATTAAAAAGGGCGCCACACGAGTGTGGAACATGAAAGACAATCCAGAGACTGACACTTACTTACTTACTTAAGTGGCTAAACGAAAAAAGAACAACGACGTTCGTATCTTCACCTGGAATGTAAGAACATTAAACAGGAGAGCTACAGATGAACAACTATCGGAAATCCTATACCGCTACAAAGCAGACATCACTACCATCCAGGAAATAGAATGGGATCGGCGGGGCAAAAAGAGGATGAAAAACTGTGACATCTACTACGGCCCGTAATATAGTGACCAGAAACAGCGACTATTCAGATGCGGACTTTTTTATAAGTGCCAGACCTAGGCAATAAGTCTTATGAGTCAAAGACATTAGGGAACGCATTTTAACAATTCGCAGCAGGGCAAAATTTACGATCCGACGGAGGAAAAGGATAATTATAGGGAAAGAATGCTTCTACGAGCTCCTTGACAAAACCTTTGAGGGACTACCGAAGTACGATAATAAAATCGTGCTGGTAGATTTGAACGCAAAGGTAGGAAGAGAAGACATCCTTGGCAGAACTGTCGGAAAACATAGCCCACATGACAACACGTCTGGTAACGGACTTATGCTAATTGACTTTGCTAAGGAACGAAATGCCATTCAATCCAGCACATGCTTTTCGCACCTCGATATCCATAAGGGGACATAGCGGTCTCCAGATCAACAAACGGTCAACCAAATTGATCACATTGCGATAGACTAGAAATAACCAGTATTTTGGATGTCGAACATTCCGAGGAGCTAACATCGACTCAGACCACTACCTTGTTGCAGCCAAGGTTAGAATGCGGTTATCCACCACGCCTAAAGAATCCTGAAATATTGTGAAAAAACTTATGTCGAAAGACTACAATCGCAAGAGACCGCCAAGACCTTCGCACAACGAGTATCCCTAAACCTCTCGATTAACACCATACCACTAGCATCGAATGTCGAAGAACAATGGCAACGATGCCAAAAAGCCATTAGATCAGCCTCAACTGATGTGCTAGGTTTCTCGCGCCCACCAGCAAGAAACCCTTGGTTTGATGAGGAATGCCGACAGATGCTCGCAGCCATGAACGAGGCCCACAAGGCTAAGCTGCGGGTGAAGACGAGGGCTGCCGTTGAGCTCTATAGGCAGAGAAGCTGGGACGACCGCCTGGTTTTAGAAAGAAGAAAAAAGAGCTAGAAAAGCGCTCGATCAAGGATATAGAGAGGTGGCACTCCAGGAAAACGTCAAAGCCAAGGCTCGAACAGATTCCTGTCGAGATGAACAAGGAAATATTGTAGTTGAGTCGATGCTGAGGATATGGAAGAACCCCTTCTGCAGGCGATGACGAACAACATTCCGCTGTCAGGCAGAACGAACCAATCAACGTTGGCAACGACAACGAAAACTGCCAACCACCCGACCTGAGTGAGCAGAGGATAGCATTATCAAAACTGAAGCTTAATAAGGCTGCCGAAAATGATGGCCTTCTCGCCGAGCTTTATAAAGCCGGCGGAGATTACTTGGTAAGAAACATAAAACCACCCATAAGCCAAATCTCGTCGGAAGAAAGTATGCCTGAAGAATGGAACCTCAGCATCGTTTGTCCGATCTACAAAAAAGGAGACCCTCTAAATTGCGCCAACTACAGAGGCGTAAGTCTCCTCAACATCGCCTACAAGATCCTATCTGCCGTTATATGTGAACGCCTGAAAACGTTTACCAACAACCTGATAGGCTCTTATCAGTGTGGTTTTAGGCCAGGAAAGTCCACAACCCATCTAAAGTTAACACTTCGGCAGATCCTGGAAATAATCCAAGAAGTCCAAATCGATACCAACCACCTATTCATCGATTTCAAACCCGCATACGACAGCATTTATATAGACGAACTATACAGAGCCATGTCTAGTTTCGGTATACCGCCTAAACTCGTCCGTTTGTGTAGGATGACGATGGAAAATTCTCGCTGCCTCATCAGGGTACGAAACGGCCTCACCGACACATTCGATACCAAAAATGGATATGGACAAGGCGATGCGCTGTCATGTGACTTTTTCAATCTGATTCTGGAGAGGATTGTGCAAAACTTACGAGCCAACAACAGAGGCACAATTTTCCAAAAATCGGTACAACTACTAGCAAACGCCAATGATGTTGACATCATTGGTAGGACTCAACGTGACGTCATAGCCACGTTTGGTAGTATAGCGAAGGAAGCAGCAAAAATGGGTTTAGAAGTAAATAAGGGCAAGACGAAGTACATGCTGTCAACACGAAAGGAAACACAACATCGACGAATAGGACAGAACGTCACCATTGACAGATATAATTTTGAGGTAGTACGGGACTTTGTCTATCTCGGCACCGCTATTTGCTCTGACAACAACATCTCGTCAGAAATTAAACGAAGTATTACTCTTGCCAACCGCTGTTTCTTCGGGCTAAGAAGGCAATTCAGTAGTTAAGCCCTCACTCGAACTACTAAGAAGATCCTGTATAAGACCCTGATCATCCCGGTCCTGATCTGCGTCGCTGAAGCATTGACCATCTCTTGGATGAAGAAATCCTTGGTCGATTCGAGAAAAATTCTTCGAAAAATCTTCGGTCAAGTTTGCGTTGACTTGCTATGGAGACGAAGATTCAACCAGAACTATCCGAGCTGTACAGCGACATGCCACTGGTCAAAAAAAACTCAGAATTGTACGTTTAATATGGCTAGGACATGTAGAACGAAGCCGGAGTATTGGTATCCAAATACTCCTGCTTGCATAGTCTTCGATTCCCAGCCAGACGTCAGACGCTGTAGATGAAGACCTCGCTTTTTGGACATTCCCAATGGGCAGAAACAAACAATCAAGGAGTAGACGTTCACTTTATATACCAACGAGGGAGCAACGGAGGAGCAGCAGGAGAATCTGCCTTAAGCCCCAAAAGACTTCTCTCCAATAATAATGCAGCTGTAGAACGAATGGACACCAATACTACGGCTCGCAGAGTCTTCGATTCCCAGCCAGACCTCGCACAAGTAGAAACTGTCCTCAACCAACTTGGAGTGCGTAACTGTGTGCACTTTGCTAAGGAACGGGATAGTTGGAGAGGCATGCTGGTTACGGCCCAGGTTCATTCCGGACTGTTCTGTCTTGTACCGTACGGTGCCTGATTACCTGGTCTAAGATCGATCGCATTGCTCCAGAGCCATTAAGGTTTTCAGATTTCTTTTTTTTCTTCCCGTTTCTACTTCCTCCTCAATGCAGAACATACCGCACACACAACCCCAAGGGAATCAAGCTAAGAATGCTTTGCCTCTTATCATCGGTAAAGGAAAACGAAGAAAGTTCCTTCGCACACAACACAAACGGAGCAATGCAACGCAACGAACGAAAAGTCTTATTGTTGATGTTTACATGTGAAAGAACTCCTCGTTTCTCCAAGTATACTTTCCCTTTAATATCAGATCCAATAATTTATCCTGCAGCTACGATAAATAGCATGAACTGGTTTCATCCTTCTTTAAGAATTCTCCAACCAAAGGTATCAGATGTTCAATGGGTTGTGTATTTTTTCTGGAAAAAACTGTCACTCCATGGGCTTAGTCGTTTTTGACGACTCAAAACTTGAAACCCTTAGAAAAGCCCAGCCTTTGCTTTGCCATCTAAGTAAGTAATTACTTCGTCCAGAATCATTCAAATTTTGCCGCAATTTTCCACTAAAATTTTCTATTTTTTTCATTCGAAAATCCATTCCAGAAAAACTGCACACAAAATGCCATACAAAAAAAAACAGTTTTCGCTTTTTCCGATTTATCCGTATGGTTTTCATTAGTCACAACATATTTTATATAAATTAGCCTTCGTGGACTTTACAATCTTTACAATGGCTCAGGTAATAAAAAAAAATGCAAATCCAACATGCGAGGAGCAATCAGATATCTCGACCACGACCCACCAATAATTTTGTTTTTTTCAGGCGGAATTCATAATTTCAGTTTCGAGGTCATGCTTGAATGAAGTCGCGATATTGACTGTTAAGACATTTGGAAGGATAAATCGATCTCAATTGCATTTTGTTCTTCACTCTTAAATTTTGGGACACTAGATCCACCATTTTAGTCCAGACGTGTTGTAACTTCTACTTAAAAAAAGCAAAAAAAAATCGACACGCACGCCACTGTCCTGTGTTAAGGTGCCTTCATTATGTATGTCAAAGTCTAATTGCCCGATTGCTTCTTGCATTTAATTCCACGATTGATATCTACATTAAGTGGGTTGGCATCCATTGCATTGGTTGCTGTCGGTCTCGTGACATCTATTTTAAATCAATTTACAGAATCGTCGAATTTATTTCTCGATCAAAAATTTTTCGAAAAATAGCGCAAATCATAATTTTTTTTTTTGAAACATAAATTGTGTGCATCATAAATAATTAATTGACAGGGACACTGCCAGCGAACCGTATACATACGAAATGCGGATCCCGAATTGCACACTTGAAAACATTAAATCACACAAAATTGAGTTTGGATTTTTTTTTTTTAAATATTGCACTCACTTGGACTGCAGTTGAACGTCCTTCAACTCGAGCTGCACAATATTGCTAGCAGTTCCCATCACGAAAATCAGAACACAATCGCTGCGACTGAAGCGGGGATTGCTCGAGTTCACCGAAAACACCCCACGATTGTCCTCGTTCACTTCAGTTGCGTAGATGCAAGGACAATCTGCAATAAGAAAGGAACAGTCGTACTTTAACAAATGGCGCCATTTTTTTTTTTTTTTAATTTCGAATCAATTACCGAGATATAAATTTCGCGTCGCGGTTAGTATTACAGATGGCACGCAGTCCCCACAAAGGACACAAATTAAATTAAAAATTAAGAGAACACTTCTTTCAGTAGCCATGTTGGAAATGAAACTATAGGCTGTATGCTCCTGGTCGTGCACCTCTCACTAGCCAACAGGACGACGCGATACTAATGGAAGCACTTAATTTGAAATTATTTGCCGACATGGTGTTTAGGGATATTTTTATAAGGACATCAGACAAAATCGCTGAAACCACACCGATGGGGAGTTAACTTGCCTCAAAGGAAGTGGACTCGTATACAGTAAAAATAGCTCGACCCAATTTGTGCGGATGTGCAAATCTATCTATGTGCGGCAAGGATGATGATGATAATGATGGTGATGATGGCGATGACACATTAGCATACATCGCGCGCCACTGCCTGGAAATGAATTAATTCCTCTCAAGGCGAGAGCATGTGTGAGAGTGGGAGCTTTTGGGTCACAGGGTTGATTGTTTCAGAGGCTATCCGAGCTGGGTTCTGGGTGGAAAAGGATGTGGCGGTTATTCGGTAACCGCAGCACCATATTGGGAGATAGTTGCTGCAAATTAAAATAAATTTTCTAGCCATATGCGGATGGTTGGTGGAGCGGGCGCTGAGTGTGACTTTATATTTAGAATGGAGCGGTATATCGTGTAAGCGGGCTTAGTGTGTGCCAATTTAATTTCTTGTCAATGCAAATCGATAGAGGAAGTTGTGGTGGTAGAGGCATTGACATCTATTACAGGAGGAGTTGGATTATTTACAGGAAGTGGCACATCGGTGGAGCGAATTTATTGTAAAAATATGTGTTCCCAAGAGATCTGGTGTAATGGTTGACAGGCAATATTTTTAGATAAGGGATTACAACACGACAGAGTGTTTGCGGTTGAGTCTAGTAGGTGTATGGATAGGTACATTATGCCACAAACGGTTCGGTATACTCTTAAAAGGGTGTGCAAAGCTTATTGAAATCTTATTCTAAGGTTCAATCCGCAATAGAGTCGCTACATTGCAAAGAGTGTCCTTACTAGGCTCACGCCGTTTCCCTTCATTCAATTCGTATTCAATTTTTTGTTCCGGTGGGAAACTTCGAGTCCGAAGGAAACTATTTTCTATCTCTATTAGGTAGTCTTCCCATCAGCCACCTGTCAACGACTTTCGGATTCTAAAAATGCAACCTAAAGCATGTATCTAAGTCGAGTGTAACAAAGTTCAACTGCGGAAGATCTTAAAGTCCCTGCGGCGCAGTCCCATGGAATGTAGAGTGACTAAAGATTGAAAAGCGATATACAAGACCTGCGGCAAGGCGTGCACAGAAAAGTTCACATTCGTCGAACTCGAACGAACTTTTGGAGATTCCCGTTGGGCAGAAACAAACAATCAAGGAGTAGACGTTCACTTAATCTACCAACGAGGGAGCAACGGAGGAGTAGCAGGAGCGTGTGCCGGAAGCCCCGAAAGACCTATCTCCAATAATGACGCAGCTTTAGGAGTTCTATGGCCAAGAGAAGTTGGTCTCTTTCCTTCAACGACGGAATAAAGGAGGGATTCAGGTGGACGGCAAGACATTAATTCTCTCACCACAACACAGACACGGACATAACACATCTCTAAGGCATGTCTGCAAAATCGAAGACGTAAGGTGAGATGATTTAGATATATTACCGCCAACATTCCAACATGTCCAATGAGAGCTGTTAAATAGTCCACAAGCTATCGAACTGATCAAAAGCAGTCTTAGGGAAAGACAACCCATCCCAAGGTTATGTTAGGTTAGGTGCACGATGCGCGTGCACACTTAGACCATAAAGGTCGGATGTGGACCTTCCTATATTCGTTCACCTAATTGAACCATTCAGGGCTAACTATGCAGCGAAGGAGGTTTCTGACATTGATGGTAGCCAGCTCACCTCGAAATAGTATTCTCCCAGATCAAGTTTCCTTTTTACCGAGAGAGCACGACAAGAGTGTAGAAGCTGAGTAATACTTTCCTCCTCTTCTTCGTCCAAGAAGCTTCTGCAGAAGGCATTGCTGAAGAGGCCTAGTCTTTTTGCGTGTACGCCTGTCGAATAGTGTCCTGTATGGACACCGATAATGCTGCTGATGTTTGATCTGTTCAGCATTTCCAACTAGATGGAGAGCTTCTGGTTAAAGTAACTTTCACATACGCCAAAGTATCCCAAACTTCTGAGGCACTAAAAAAACAATGGAGGGTCCCAAACCCAACCTAATGGAAAACAATGTTACAAAGGTTGACACCCGAATGGCACACATCTAACCTACCCTCCCTTTTTCCGATCAGTTGCTGCGCCTTCGCCTTTCTATAAATGTTTACGCTGTTCGAGGGCTAGTTTATGGGAAAGATTTTTTTGTGAGGCAATCTCGAGCAAAGTAGAATGGGAGGAAGAATCTAAGAAAAAAAACGGGAAGCAGAATCCATTTAAAATCTTTAATTGGAAAATTTCCGGAGTCATCTCCGTGATCTACCTTTTTTAAGCTACCAACCAACCGACCTGAATGTAGCAAGGATAGCAATAACTAAACTTAAGCTTATTAAGAGGGTTGGAAATGACCGCCTTCCCGCCAAGCTTTATAAAAACGATGGAGAAGATTTGCTAAGCAAACCGACCCGTAAGCAAAATTTGGTCAGATGAATGAACGCCGAAGAATGAAACCCCAACATCGTTTGCTGCGCAAGCTTCAGAGGCATACAACAAGATACTATCTGCCGTGATATGTGGAGTCCTGAAACCGCTTACCAACAATCTTATCAGCCATTATCAGTGTTGAGTGTGGTTTTAGGCCAGGAGAGTACACAATCTTCACAGTTTGCCAGATCCTAGAAAAACCGCTAAAAATTCAAATCGATACCTACAACCTATTCATCGACTTCATTTATAGAGACGAACTATGGTGTACCGTCCAAAGTCGTCTATATATGCAGGATGACACATAAATCGCTGCATTTTCTAGCCTAAGCCGACGATATTGACATCATTTGTCTGACTAAACGTGATGTCATAGTCACGTTTGCTAGCATAAAGAAGAAACAAATCGGACCTTGCAACATGAAAGGATACCCAAAATCGACGAATTCGACAGAACGTCACCATTGACAGACACAATTTTGAGGTAGTACGGGACTTTTTCTATCGCTGCTTCGCATTTAACTCTGACAAGAACATCTCCTCAGAAATCGAACAAAGAATCACCATAGACAATCGCTGTTTCTTCGGGCTTTGAAGGAAATTTAGTAGTAAAGCCCTCACTTGAATGACTGAGGAGATCCTATACAAGACCCTTATCATCCTAGTCCCTTGCGGCGCAAAAACGTGTGACGTATCAAATGTGGATGAAGAAGTCCTTGGTCGTTATGAGCGTCGAATTCTTCGATCCCGTTTGCGTTGACGGGCTATGCAGAAAAATAGTCAAAAACGAACTATACGAGCCTTACAGTGACATGGACCTAACAAAAGGTATTCCTATTGATAGCAGCAATTTCGAGGTAGTTAAGGAGTTCACCTACCTCGGAGTAAGCATAGACTCAACGCAGGACACCCTAGTGGTGATCTGGCGAAGAATTACCCTTGGAAACCGTTGCTACTTTGGTCTGGCGAAACAACTGGATTCAAAACTCCTAACACGAAGGACGAAATGTGGGCTCTACAAAAGCCTTATCCTGGCAGCATGAAGGGAGAGCTGATACTGGACTCCTTCGAGAGAAAAATACTTCGTCGGATTTTTGGTCCTGTGTGCGAGGAGGGCGAATGGAGGAGAAGATACAACCACGAACTCTATAAGCTGTACGTCGCCTACATTGGCTCGCCCACATCGAACGAATTGGCAATAATGTTCCTGCTAAAATGATCTTCGAATCCCAGTCCCCAGGTTCGAGAAAGCAAGTAAGACCGAACCTCCGTTTCAAAGGTCAAGCCATCGCGGATGCCAGGGCGCTTGGTCTAGACAACTGGAAGCAGCGAGCCCGGGATGGTAGAGGATGGAAGGCTGCAGTGTCTCAGGCAGAGACTGTTCAAGGGTCGGGAGCCCGATAAGTAAGTAAGTGTTCAGGTTGAAATTTTTATTTTGTAGAGCCTCCATTCCAGTTTGATGCCTGATGCAAATTGCTTGGATATATTGCAGACTTAGCGATTGTTCTTCCTGTGGTGATGCTCTTCGATTTCCCCGAGATGGAAGGTGGCGTGCTTATTTTTCCTATGCAAGGTTTTCTTCTCTTCCCTTCTTCCGGTTCGATACTCATCAATGTACAAATGTTGTAGCGTCTCGCAACGTGCTTCTTCTGTCCTTGCAAGTATCTTCGCACCAAAGGCATTTTTAGGATTCAGCTACCTCTGATTCGGTACTCTATTTACTTCGTCTTGATATTAATGGAGGTTAAGGTCGTAGTGGTGAGTCTCATACTCACCACTCTATATAGGGTGACCAATGTGAAGTATCTTTTTCTTTGCCATTAGTATCTGCGTTTTGTTTGACAGACTTGCTTTGAGTTTGTCTGAGATGAGAGAATCGCGAATCGACTCAACACCTAAGGCACAATTTTTCAAAAATCGGTAAAACTATTAGCCTACGCCGACGATGTTGACATCACTGGTAGGACTCAACATGATGTCATAGCAACGTTTGGTAGTATAAAGAAGGAAGCAGCAAAAATAGGGAAGACCCTGATCATCCTAGTCCTGCTTTATGGCGCTGAAGCATGGACCGTCTCAAAAGCAGATGAAGAAATCCTTGGTCGATTTGAGATGGAAATTCTTCAAAAAATCTTCGGTCCCGTTCGCATTGACTGGCTATGGAGACGAAGATTGAACCAAGAACTATACGAGCCGTACAGCGACATGCCCCTGGTCAAAAAACTACGCATTGGACGTTTAAGATGGCTAGGACTTGTCGAACGAATTGACACCAATGTTCCAGCTCGCAGAGTCTTCGATTCCCAGCCAGACGTCGGACGCAGTAGAAACCGACCTCAACCAACTTGGAGTGCACTGGAGGCAGTTAGCTAAGGACCGGGCTAATTGCAGAGGCATATTGGTTGTGGCCCAGGTTCATTCCGGACTGTAGCGCTTAAGTAAGAGAGAATCGTCAGAGTAGACGTCCCTCTTGCATTTGGCCCACCAGGAGTTTTTTTTTTAATGCAATAAAATTGTTTCCATGTATTGTGGCTTTTTAATTATGGAACACAACGTTGTTCAAGTGGCTGCCTCGGCTGGTTTCGCTGTAGGGGATTCTGTCACTCCAATTTTCCAAGACCTTGTCGATGGTTTCGGGCTGTAGCTCACAGATTGCTTGGATGATATTGGTTTGAAGTGCCTGAATCGTTTCTAGATTGTCGGTATAACATCGGTTCTTCACGGTTATCCACAAAAAAATGATTTGATGAGCCAACTCGCAGCTCCGAGGCAGCCATTCGACATCGCCAAGATGGCTGATAACACGACTTGTGAATTTGGTGCACAAAAGATCGATTGTTGCATGGGCTGTGTGGCTTGGCGCGCCATCCTTCATGAACCTGAAGTCGCCGAATTCATGTCTTCAATATCAGTGAAAAAAGTCGGTAATCATGGCTCTGTAACGCCCAGTATTGACCGAAACGTTGTTCAGAGCATAATTTTTGTAGAAAAATTGTCAAATTATGCTACCATTTCCACACCAAACAGTCACTCTCTGTGGATGCATCGGCTTCTCGACAATAACGTGCGGGTTTTCCGAGCCCCAAATGCGGCAATTTGGTTTGCTAACGTAGCCATCTAGTTGAAAATGCCCCTCGTCAGAAAAGATTCCCCCTAAGATTTTCCCAAAATCGTTGCCCAATTTTAGCTGCGCGTTCAATTGCTGAGTCAATTGGACCTTGTCAGCCAATTATAATCCGAGACTTTTGTGCGGAATTCTCCTCAGACTAGAGCGTGAAATGGTAAGCTGTTGAGATCGATTGTGGGTTTATGCTCGTGAATCGAGTCTTAAATTGTCGGCTACAAAAGCCACATTCTCATAGTACTTTGCGACGAAGGGGACCATGAATGTTGTCCACCAGCATACTAGTCTCAGGAACTTCTTGTACAAACTTGCGTACAGCAGGCGATGTGGGTGCTTCATGTCTGCCGAAACTTCTCCGTTCCGCGGAGGTATGATAGTGACTTTCTGTATAGATTTCGAGCGGGCGACAGCTGTCTGTGTCAAAATAACCTATGATTGAAAAAGAGACCACCAGATGGCTCAGGATGTTTAATGCATGACTTGCATCTACAGCACATGGTCAATTTGATAGGCGGTTCTGTATCAATAGTGGATAAAGAATCCTTGGCTGTTTCGAGCATTTTTTCTGTCTTCGGACTATGGAACCTTAAGAAACTTCAAGTGCGCAATTGGTTGTAGTTAGCTAGATACTAGAGTGACCCATTTGTTGATGCCTAAGTTTATCTGGTAATTTTAGACATTAAATGTGTTTTACTGTTAACTTTTCGACTGGCTTCGCCTTGGTATGATGGTTCTTGGGTCGATGTGTTTTGGATTGATTTATAGGCACATTCATCAAGTTGTCTTAAGCAATGCCAGAGGTAAGACGAAAAGCAGGTGATCAGACATATTTGGGCATATGTTATGCAGGAGATTGCAGGATACCCATGATCAAAGATACAGAAGGTTGTCTTGTTACGGGCAGGGGTATTTAACTGGTGATCGAACCTGAAGTCTGGAAAACAATTGGACCTTTGAGTTAGTAACAGGTTCATTACCATTTGTTCTTTCAACCAAAATAGCATCCCTTTCCATGTGTTGCTTTTAGTGGCATATCCACTAGCACTGTTGATTTAATTGTAAGTTTTCAATTTGTCCATATGGCGTGTAAACAAAGTTCGTTTGACTGGTAGGCACAGAATCCACGAAACGACAACAGACAAAGGCTATCGACTAATCGATTTCCTAACAGCTCGAAAAACGTTGATAAGTAGCACTAGATTCCCAAGGCTAAGGATCCACACAGCAACCTCGCGCTCTAAAGACGGTCAAACCGCCAACCAAATCGACCATTTGCTAATCGCTGCTAGGCACGCATCCAACATCCTCGACGTGCACACATTCCGTGGGGCAAATGTCGACTCTGACCATTTTCTTGTCGCGGAAAAATTCAGAGCTTGACTGCCCAACGAGAAGAAGCTGCGAACTGCCCAGAAGAAAAAAATCCGATCTTGGACACCTTAGAACATATAGAGTAGCCAGAGCCTACAGCGAGCGCCTGCGTATGAAACTCTCATTTGTGCCCTCACCTACCACAGTATCGCAACATCATCAAGGAGGCCACCCGCGAGAACAATTTGTGAAAATTTGGTTTACAAAAGACTAACCAACTTCATTCCTCACTTCTTCAGAAAAAAACAAGACCGCTCCTGCTTCCAAATGAGACTCAAAATAATCAATTTTTGTCCAAATTGAACATCTGGAATAAACTTCAAATAAAACGCCCAAAGTCAGCCTAGCGCATATCTATTCTTCAAATCTTTCTTAACTCTCAAATACTTAAATATCTAAACAAAAAATTCCCTTACATCCTGAGATGTTAACTCTAGTTGGTGCCGGAAAAGTCATCAAGATTGAGTGCCTTCTGCAACTGGCTGTACTTCTTGATAGCGATTTTGACAAAATCTGCAGTCCGCTTGACACGTTCCGGGGTAATTTCGTCGCCCAGCATCCTGCCTACGGTCTTAGCGGTGTCGTTCCAATTGAAGACAGACAGCGACTTGAAAGACAGCGAGCAGAAGGGTGTCAATGAGCAGACAGCGGCAGTTACCGCTCCTCCCATGAACACAATAGTGACAGTTCCCATGATGACAGCCATTGTTCGTACTATCCAGTTGATCATTGGTGTTGGGATTACGCCGCGCAAAAACGCATAAGGATCTGAGACTTGAGTTGGTTGTGCTGCAGTCGATGGAACAAGGTATCCCTCGTAGCCTGTTTGGACGACGTACTGAGTTGGGTATCCAGGCTGAGGAACGTATGATCCTGGTGGTGGGTAGGATGATGGGTATGTTCCTGGATATGGATCGGGGTATGGTGGGATACTTCCCGGTAGTAGACCAGGATACATGCTGGAATCGTACGACGAAGCTTGAGTGGGTATCTAGCGGAAGATGAATTGTGAGATGAGGGAGATGATTCGTCGTGTTTTACTTACAGTATTTCCGGTGACGCGGTTGTCACGCCCTGCTGCTGGTGGTGGCGTCAAGTCAGTTGAACCGTGGTCCTTGCTGGGGGTTGTGTCGGTGGTAACTGGGGGCGGAACTTGATCTACATTTTCCGCCAGAGGTACACCAACTGCACATGTGACCACCAACAAAATTGCACCGAAAGTATAACACACAGGTTTCATGGTTTAAGCAGATGACCTTTCTCCACAGAGTCCTTGCAATGAATGTTTTGAATTCGAAACAAATCCGCTTTATTTATATATCGCCCGAACTTTCCCCCCCCCCCAAGTGGAATGCAACTATAGAAAACCTCTAAATCATTGTCTGCCAAGAAAAAAGGTCCTGAAATAATTCCAGGAATTTGCGTACACTAAACCGATAACCTGTTGAGATTTCGGAAATTAGGGACATACCTGACGCATTACTCTTTTAGCAATACCTAGGTAGTCCAAAGGTAAAAATGCACCGACGAGCACTAAACAATCAACACCCACAGGTATACGATACCTCGTCGAGACAATGCGAAAGATTAAACAAAAGAAATACCTTATCAGGGCCTTCGGTATCGACGTCTACAATTTGCATTTATCTCTATTTCCTGCTAATTGCTTTCCAATATACGACATGTTCGAGGAAACGCTATAACCCCTGAAGGTCGATGGCTACAAAAAAATAAGGAAAATTAGTTAAGGTACACTGACAGGTTCGTGGGGTATCTATGGCAAGGGCAAGTGCTGTATAGTTTTCCTATTTGCAACGCTAAGTATGGAATTGCTAATTGCTTCACGTAGAACAAATACCACACCGGTACCGGAACAAAAGGAATCGTATATCGATCTAGATACCCAAACTCTATACGTAGCTATTTATTTGGTACGCGCCAAAAGGATGCACGTTTTGGTGATTCCTTTGTATGCGTTTGTGATCCTTTGAAATGATAGTTGGCTGGTACGTGTCCTGGTGCAAGATGTATTTCTTATTACACTCGATGATAAGTATCTGATGTCTGGAGAAAGTTGCATCCGTTCAACCATCCATCCATCCGCTGGCATGATTTGTCACTTTAAATCAAATCATCAGACTAATCGGTTTTCAATTGGTTGAGGGGAATCCAATTTTCCTTGGCTATGACAATGTACTTATCGCTTCGGAATTGAATTTCAGAGACTACTGTCACCATAGACGAGGAAATGATTGACAAAAAGATTAAGCGCAAGATGATTGCTGCGAATTGTCGGGGGTCAGAGTTGAGAGGTTTTAAGAGGCGAGCTAATGGAGGAGCTACGATTTGGAATACCTTGCAAGTAGAATTGCGTGTTAAATAGATTGAAATGAATTTACTGGCAAGACGTTGTTCTCGAAATTAGGAGGAAAGAGATTTTTTCCAATAGATTTAGGAATTTAATTTGTACATATCCAAGTAATTGGATTTTTTTGAAGTGAAGCTTTCAATCACACTGCGGATCACTGTCATCGTTTAAAATATTTTGCTGTTCTTGCCAAAGGCGATGGCCGTGGACCACCAACTTTTAAACAATATCTGCAATGAAATAACCTTGGAAATTCAGAGCATATCAGGCATAGAGGGTTGGTCGACAAACTAATGGGACACAATTTCTAAACCAAAAGGAAATTCACTAAAAAAAAAAACAGGAACAACCAGAAGCTGCAAATATATGACTCTAGATAGCGCAGACTAACGAGCTAAATAGGATTCAGTTCCAAAGTTGATTAACAAATTTGCAATTCGAATACTTCCTGCACCTACATTGAAGTTATAAAAAACTTACGTAGAACTTCAAAGCCAAGGATACAAGGCTAGAACAGAATTCTGTGGTGATGAACAATTAATTATCGTAGTGCAGACACAGTCGATGCTGATGATATGGAAGAAGCACTTCTGCAGACTGTTAAACGGCGATGACGAACAACAATCCGCTGTCAGGCAGAACGAAGCATTCAATGTTTGCAACGACAGCGAAAACTGCCATCCGCCCGGCCTGAGTGAAGTATGGATAGCAATATGTTAACTTAAGCTTAATAAGGCTGAAGGAAGCGGCCTTCCCGCTGAGCTTTATAAAGCCGACGGAGATGGAATGCATGAAGAATGGAACTTCGGCGCCAACTACAGAGGCATACGTCTCCTCAAAATCGCCTACAAGATCGTATCTGAACGCCAGAATCCGTTTACCAACAACCTGAACGGCTCTTATCAGTTTGGTTTTATGCCAGGAAAGTCCACAACCGATCATCTTTTTACAATTCGGGAGATCCTGGAAAAAACCCAAGAAGTCCAAATCGATACCCACCACCCATTCATCGATTTCAAAACCGCATACATTTACAAAGCATGTATAGAGACGAACAGAGCCATGTCTAGTTTTGGTATGCCCCCAAACTCCTCCGTTTGTGAAGGATGACGATGGAGAATTATCGCTGCTCCATCAGGGTCGGAAACGAACTCACTAACACATTCGATACCAATAAAGGACTTAAGCAAGGCGATGCTCTGTCATGTGACTTTTTCAACTTGATTCTTGAGAGGAATGTGCAAAACTCCAAGGCCAACGCCAGAGGCACACTATTCCAAAAATCGGTGCAACTACTAGCATACGCCGACGATATTGACATCACTGGTAGGACTCAACGTGATGTCATAGCCACGTTTGCTAGTATAGAGAAGGGAGCTGCAAAAATTGGTTTAGAAGTAAATAAGGGCAAGACAAAGCATATGGTGTCAACACGAAAGGAAACACAACATCGACGAATTGGACAGAATGTCACCATTGACAGATATAACTTTGAGGTAGTGCTGTACTTTGTCTACCTTGGCTCCGCTATTAACTCCGACAACAACATCTGGTCAGAAATTAAACGAAGAAGATTTCTCTAGCCAACCGCCGTTTCTTCCTGCTAAGAAGGCATTTCAGTACTAAAGACGTCACTCGAACAACTAAGGAGATCCTATATAAGACCCTGAACATCCCAGTCTTGCTCTACGGCGCTGAAACATGGACCGTCTCAAAAGCGCATGAAGAAATCCTTGAGCGATTATTCGCATACAAGACCGAAGATTTTACGAAGAATTTTCCTCTCTAATCGATCAAGGATTTCTTCATGCGCTTTTGAGATGATCCAAAAGGGTTGAGAAAACCAGTGCTGCTTTCCAGGACTGGGCCTTGGTATCTTCTGCAGGCAAAAAACGTGTAATATCCGTCGTGTCTTGAAGATTCGCCGTACTGGCAGGTTGGGTTATAAGTTTTGCCAATCTTATGGACAGAGCGTTGAAATTTCCGTGGTCAGTAAAAAACTGGTTGACGAAGTAGTTAACCTCACCGTGATTCCACTCATCCACATTTCTTAACAGCCTCGTTGTCCACCTTCCTCTGCTTTCCAAGCCCCGGCACTCTTGCCACTTCCGTATAGTTTGCTCCTCCGTTTGGTCGACTGCCGCTTGCAATTTCTTTTGTGCTGCTAGGAGATTCAAGGGATCCACTCCTGCGACTACAAGGGCGGCTGCTTTCGACACCGTTCGTTAAGAGCTAGCTACTCGTAGAGCTCCAAGTCTTTACACTGCCGCCATCTGCTTCCGGTACCTTTTTTGTCGAATTGAGTGTGCCCAAATCTCACCTTCATATAGAAGAATGACATGCGTTGTCGACATTAATAGCTTTTGCTTGCTTGCCGTTGGAAAACCTATGTTCGCCATTAAGCAGCTGATGATGTTGTGACTCTAGAGGCTCATATCTGTTGCCAGAAAGTTAGTTTTGTGTCGATCGTCAATCCCAGATACCTCCCCGCATACTTGCACCTAATGACTCCAGAGCCAATTTGGAAGTCGATTTGCTTGGGGATTCTCTTCTTCGTCAGAAGGACTTTCTCAGTTTTGTTTGTTTGTGCCAAACTAAGAACGTGTCCATTCATCCAGAAGGTCGTTCTTCGCATGATTTGGTTCAACTTTCTTTGAGCGATTTCAGAGTCTCTTGTCAATGCCGTCTACGCACCCAACGAGGAAGGTGTCTTCGGGCATCTCCATCCGCAATATATCGTCATAAGTGATATTCCAGAGGTCTGGTTCCAAAATTCATCCCTGTGCTTCTCCACATGTTACTCCCTTACTTCGTGGGCCTTCTGTGGTCTTGAAGATCAGCTTCCGATCCCTGAGATAATCTGGGATGTTGAATATATTTTCTAGCGCATTTTTTTATACCGCTCCACCTAGCTGAAAGCAGTTCTTATATCCATGGTTACCATCAAAACGATCTTCTTAGAGCGGCGGCTTCCCTGTTGTGTGGTTTGGGCAGCCTTGACCCCTTTTTCAATAGCTCCGACCAAGCTCCGATAGAGCGTCCTTTCCTGAATCCATACTGCCTTCCTGCCGAGTCTCCTGCTCTTTGTACTGTATCTGTGAATGGTGATTTCAACAATTTTAGCATGAGCTTCCCCGCAGTGTCTGGGTCTCCTTATACTTTGCTGATCAGTACCAATCTTAGTTTTTTTTTCCAGTTCTTTGGAAAGGTCTCTTCAAGCCAGCTGTTGTACACGTTGAGCAGCAGGTTAGAGCATGTTTGGGCATTCCGGATGCTTTTCGGTTTCGATTGATTGATATTTCTTGCAAACGCATAAAATAACTACACCAGGTCTGCAGTAAAAAAAATAAAGCTGATATGAGGAATTACCTGACTATAAAGCTCGATGCTTATTTCTGGGCTTGCAAACTCCTTTTGCTTGAAAGAAGCTAGAAGGCATTATGTAGTAATTTTGAAGGATAATTTCACCTGAATTGTTACCCAGTCTTAACATCGATGCACCTGTTAGACATCTTCGTCCACCTTTGTACTGTAAAACTCGATACCGTTCGATAAATTGGTTTCCAATTGATTGGCCTAATAATTTATAGATCAAGATGGCCTCATCATGACTTTAAATATTTGATTGTGGTGGAGTCTAAAACTTGTTGTACATGGTAACTAGTAATCATTCGGATCTATTTTCGTCCTGCCATGTGCATAGCATGCATGGACGAAGGAATGACGGCATTACAAATATATGAGGGTCACACGCAAATCACTTTTTAACTGCAAATGTTTTATTTAAATAGCTAAAGTTCTCATGTTCATGTGAGGTATGTTCCAAGTTACCAGCCAGAGTTGCCGCATAGAATTTCACTAATCCTTGCATTCAAAAACAGAATCATTAAATTTCTGTATACTAAATCTCCGTTTTTTTAAAATAGAAAAACATAGATTGACATAATTTTAAGTACATGAATCAACAGTAGATACAAACTTATCCATATCGATATCGATATCGATCCATGTCTGTCTTTCCGACAGCCCATACATCCATCCGTCTTTACGTCACAGATTTGGACTTACTTACTTACTTAAGTGGCTCTACAGTCCGGAATGAACCTGGGCCTCAACCAACGTGGACCTCCAATTAGCGCGGTCCTTAGCTAACTGTCTGCAGTTGCGCACTCGAAGTTGGTTGAGTTCGGTTTCTACTTGCGCGCGCCACTTAAGGCGAGGTCTTCCTCAACTGCGTCCGACTTCTGGCTGGGAATCGAAGTCTCTGCGACTAGAAGTATTGGGTTCTATTCGTTCTGCATGTCCCAGCCACCTTAATCATCTAATGCAGAGTTTTCTGACCAGGGGAATGTCTCTATACAGCTCGTATAGTTTTTGGTTGAATCTTCATCTCCATAGCCCGTCTGTATATCAAACGGGACCGAATATTTTTCTAAGAATTTTCTTCTCGAATCGACCAAGGATTTCTTCGTCTGCTTCTGAGACGGTCCATTCTTCAGCGCCGTAGAGCAGGACTGGTATGATCAGGGTCTTATAAAGGATCTCCTTAGTAGTTCGACTGAGGGCTTAACTACTGAATTGCCTTCTTAGCCCGAAGAAACAGCGGTTGGCAAGAGTAATTCTTCGTTTAATTTCTGGCGAGATGTTGTCACAGTTAATAGCGGAGCCGAGGTAGACAAAGTACAGCGCTACCTCAAAGTTATATCTGTCAATGGTGACGTTCTGCACAGTTCGTCGATTTTGCATGTCCTTTCGTGTTGACAGCACATACTTTGTCTTACCCTTGTTGACTGCTTAACCCATTTTGGCCGTTTCCTTCTCTATACTAGCAAACGTGGCTATGACATCACGTTGAGTCCTACCAATGATGTCAATATCGTCGGCTTATGTTAGTAATTGCATCGCTTTTTGGAAAATTGTGCCTTTGGTGTTGGCTTGGGAGTTTTTCACAATCCTCTCAAGAATCAAATTTGTTGGTATCGAATGTGTCAGTGAGGTCGTTTCCGACCCTGATGGAGCAGCGAGAATTCTCCATCGTCATCCTATACAAACGGACGAGTTTGGGCGGTATACCAAAACTAGACATGGCTCTGTATAGTTCGTTTCTATAAATGCTGTCGTATGCGGCTTGGAAATCGATACCCATCACCTAGGGTATCGATTTGGACATATTGGGTTTTTTCCAGGATTCGGCAGATCCAGTGAAAATTTGATCGGTTGTGGACTTTCCTGGCCTAAAACCACACTGATAAGGGACGATCAGGTTGTTGGTAAACGGTTTCAGGCGTTCACATATTACGTCAGATAGGATCTTGTAGGCAATATTGAGGAGACTTATGTCTCTGTAGTTGGAGCAGTTTTTGTGGACCGTGCAAACAATGCTGAGGTTCCATTATTCAGGCATAATATCTTCCGAACAGATTTGGGTTATGAGCTGGTGGATGTTGGTAAGTACCAAGTCATCTCCGCCGGCTTTATAATGCTCAGCGGGAAGGCCGTCTTTTCCGGCAGTCTTATTAAGCTTGAGCTTAGATATTGCTATCCTCACTTCACACAGGTCGGGTGGTTGGCAGTTTTCGAAGTCGTTGCCAATATTGAATGGTTCGTTCTGCCTGACAGCGGAATGTGGGTTATCATCGCCGTTAAACAGCCTGCAGAAGTGGTTCTTATATATCCTCAGCATCGACTGTGTTTCAATTACGATATTTTCTTGTTCATCTTGACAAGATTCTGTTCGCGACTTGTATCATTCGCTTTGACGTTTTACACTTTTGTAAAACTTGCAAACATCGTTCCTGGTGTCGCACCTCCCTATATCCTCGATCGCGCGCTTTTCTTGCTCTTTTTTCTTCTTTCTGAAAAGCCGGTGTTCTTTCCTACTTCTCTGCCTATAGGGCTCAATGGCACCTCTTGTCTTCACCTGTAGCTTAACCTTGTAGGCCTTGTTCTTTTCTGCGTATGCCGGCATTCCTCATCAAACCAGGGGTTTCTTGCTGGTGGGCGCGAGTCGATGTTAGCTCCTAGGAATGTTCGTACATCCAAAATACTGGATGCGCACCTCTTATCTATCGCAATGTTACCATTTTGGTTGACCGTTCGTTGATCTAAAGACCGCCATGTCCCCTTGTGGACATCGACATGAGGAAACCGTCTGCTGGCTAAGGTGGCATTTCGTTCCTTAGCGAAGTCAATTATCCTAAGTCCGTTACCAGACGTGTTGTCATGTGGGCAATGTTTTCCGACAATACTGCTAAAGTTGTCTTTTCTTCCTACCTTTGCGTTAAAATCTCCCAGCACTATTTTAACATCGTACTTCGGTAGTCGCTCATATGTTTTGTCAAGGAGCTCATAGAAGCAATCATTAGCTATATCATCCTATTTTCTCTGTTGGGACGTTAGTGCATATAAGGCTTATGTTTGCGATTTCAGCCTTGATGCGGATAGTTACAATGCGTTCGCTAATGTCTTGGAATCATAAGACTTCTTGGCTAAGTCTGGCACTTATACCAAATCCGCATCCGAATAGTCGCTGTTTCTGCTCACTACAACACAGTCCGTTGTAGATGTCACAGCGATTCATTATCTTTTTGCCCGGCCCATCCCATCCTGGGATAAATGCCATCCCATCCTGGGATAAATGCCATCCCATCCTGGGATGGGCTGGATGGCCCTGGATGGCAGTAATGTCTGCTTTGTAGCAGTTTAGGGCTTCCCTAGTTGTTCGATTGCACCTCTCCTGTTTTACGTTCTCTCATTTCATTTGCAGAATGCAGGTACGAACTCCGTTGTCCTTTTTTTCTTTTAGCCGGGTCGTCAACAATAAAATCGGTCTGTTCCGTAACATAATGTTTTCTGCATGGTTGTATCCAACCATGCTCCATCTCAAAGCACAACCCCCAACCTGGATGGCCAGTTGCAATTTATTAGGACACGGGGCCATCAGTATCCACTACTGGATTGAGCGCTGCCGTTGGCCTTTCGGTTCATCTGCCACCATCTCTGTTCAAGGGGCCTAACCCTTGAAACTCCTAGACAACCTGTTGTCCGAATATGTCGAAGCAGCTTGTTTACCTTTGCCTGAGACAGCAGGCCGGGTATTCATTCCGTGCCATTCTGACCTGCCTGTTCATAGTGTTGCCTTTTTTTGGTCGTGTTATCAACACTCGCGCTTATCGTTAAGCATTTCAAATCCGGTTGGATGGGACCAGTAACCGATGGTTACCACTTGGAGGTTAAAAATATGCAATTCATGTGTAGTCAGAGTTACAACCACTGGGAATTGCCAAGTTAAGGACGATCAGAGTCTACCCTCGTTCTACAACACCCAATCATCTTAAAAAAAACACCCGTTTTATATAAAAGACAACAAGACAACAAAACTAAAATCCCGCCTTATTAAATAAACTTAACCTCGCTTTCAATATTCAGCTTCCGTGTGTTTTATTTAAATTTTCTTCTTACTTTTCTTCTAAATAAAAAATCACTCGTTATACCATTCAAAACTCCCTTCCAAGCATTTTAAACTGAATGATAACGGTCAAATAGGACACCACTACTGAAAATACCTTCAGATAAAGTTCATTGTTCACTTGAAACATTCCGTAAACACTGAGCCTCAACTCCTGCAATCGTGCTTGGTTCAGAAATTGATCAACCTATGGATGAAAATTGAAAAATTTTATAAAAGTCCTCAAGAAAGCTCAATACTTACACTTCGATCCCATCGACTGGAAATATCTGAACTCAAACTTTCCCAACAGATACACTCGGGTATACGAGATCGTCGCAATATCATATCTAGGACAACCATTAACAACGCGAATTCAATTATTCGGATAACCATCAGTGCGATAAAATGTCCAGAAATGTGTCCAGTTGCGATGTAAATTAAGAAGTTCTCATGAGTATATTCAACTATCGATAGCAGATTTTCAAAAAGATTTATAAACAAAGTAAACTGAAACATGCAATGGAATTCTTGGGTAATTTTGAAAATGTCCGAATAAATAAGCGCACATTCGTCTAATTCATCGGCGAACTGGGAAAGCATCTTTATGCGCTGAGATTTCAACATTCTATCGGTTTTTTCGACACGCTTCGCAAATGCCATCATGTGGCTGCCCATCTTGTCATACATCCCCGCAGATACAATATACCCCAAGTACAGTGTATCCATGACACAAACAAGTCCAAATGAGAGTGCGTAGAAAAAGGCCTTGTGAGCTATCATCCAGTAATTCAACCTCAAAGAGCAGAACAATACCAAATCCATCACAAACACGGTAATATCCATGAAAATTCGCGTCCCAAGAAGTACACTGAACTCGTGACTGAAAATTTGCGAATCATTTCTGATGGCTGATATCCGTTTGAGGATGTCGGCGCTCCTGTTGACAATACTTATGAAGGCGGTATGATATCGAATTTCGCGAACGATATTTGAAATGGTGGTCACGGGAACTAACATCATATGCAGGAAAATTAGACAACGGAAAGTTATTTCCGGTATCCACGCATTTAATTGCCTGAAAACGATGTTCAACATGGACAGATACCCCACTAAACACAACACTCGTCCTCCAACCGAGAGTAGATGGATTATTGGTGAATGTCGAATCCGATTGTTGTCGGATAACGTAAAGAATATCGAACCAGATACTTTTGCATAGAAATAGAAAACGGGAAGGATGAAACTGGCAGAGGATCTTTGCATTGCCATGATGTCGAAGTGGAACTGCAAATGACTGGTCATGGGTGTGATGAAGTTCGGTCAGGCAAGTGCACACTAATTATTTGAGTGCACCGCTGCAATATAAATGGATATCGGAATTGTTGATGGTGTGACTCAGTAATGGGCTCAATTTATTAATTGAAATTTTTTTTATGGAAGGGAAGTGGAGTAAGAAATTGTTAAGCAATTGGAGCTTTTCGAGTTGCGAAAAATATTATGAAATCTGAAAGAATTGAAGAGAAGCTTCACAAATTCGACGTTCCGCATCGGTGAATTGAATTGAATTAAGGGTCACAATCTTTGTGGCAAAAATATCACTTCACATCACTGGCAAAGCACTTAGAGCTGGAAAGCATATTTCAGGTGCCATACCAAAAAGGATTTAGGACAGGCGGTGCACTATAACTTCTTTGATCTCATTCTTGAGAGAATATTTGGTAAATGAGTGTAGACAGGGTCTCTAGTCTTGGCGGCAGCAGTTGAGAACGGGGGGAAAACGTATATTCAATGCAAATATCGGAAGAACACCAAAGATGGAGTCTATAGGCCCCGTAAGGATGGATAAAGTGAATAACATAAGTGCTTCGGCACATTCGGACAACAGGTCATTTAAGGCTTTATTAAGCCGGCTACACAAACGCAGTTTTAACTGTCCGGTTTGCCTGTTCGGCTTTACCGAACCGCCATAGCGCATTCACACGCGCCGGTAAATATGTGAGGCCAATCAGTTTGTGTGTTTGTGTCGTTCGATAAACATGTCATCTACGGATGACGCTCTTGCCATAGTGGCAAGATGTCTATGAATTATTCGAGACACTGTTTAGCCATACTAAACGAAAACCGTGTCCACACATGTAAATTTCACTTTAAACTGACGGCTTGATTGCCTGATGATACACAGGCTTCGGTTTTTCTAATAACGGGCGGATTGAACAGGCAAAACGATTGAATTTTCGATTTTTCACCGACTGCCTGCTCAGTTCAAAAAAACTGACAACTTTATCATACACACGTTCAGTGTTAACTGCGTAGGCGGCCTGAACAGGCAAACCGGTCAGTTAAAACTGCGTGTATATAGCCGGCTTATGACTAGTCAATCCCTCCCTTTTAGTTGATAAGACCAAAAAAACAACGGCAGCGCTCAATCCCGTAGAAGATACCGAAGGCCCCATAACCTAGAAGTTTTCAAGAAATTGGAACTAGCTCCCAGGTTCGGGGTTGTGCCTTGGGTAAACTCACTCACGGACAAAATTGTTGTTACGAAGCAACAAAGAGCCTCAGGAAGGACTGATCTCACTGTTGATGACCATGCAAAACCAAAAAAGGACAACGACGTTCGTATCTGCACCTGGAATGTGAGAGCATTAATCAGGAGAGGTGCAGGCGAACAACTAGCGGAAGCCCTGAACTGCTACAAAGCAGACATTACTGCCATTCTGGAAATACGATGGGGTAGGCTGGGCAAAAAGAGGATGCATAACTGTCACATTTACTACGGACCGTGTTATAGTGAGCAGAAACAGCGACTATTCGGATGCGGATTTGTTATGAGTGTCACACTTAGGCAAGAAGTCTTATGATTCCAAGACATTAGCGAACGCATTGTAACTATCCGCATCAAGGCCAAATTCGACAACATAAGCCTTACAATCGCTCGCGCCCCGATGGAGGAAAAAGCTGATATAGCTAAGGATTGATTCTATGAGCTACTTGACAAAACCTGTGAGCGACTACCGAAGAACGATGTTATAATCGTGCTGGGAGATTTTAAAGCAAAGATAGGTAGAGAAGTAATCTTTAGCAAGATTGTAGGAAAACATAGCCTACACGACAACACGTCTGGTAAGGGACTTAAGGCTAATTGACTTCGCTACGGAACGGAATGCCGCTATAGCCAGCACACGGTTTCAATAAGTGGTCTCCAGATTAATGATAGTTCAACCAAATTGATCACATAGCGATAGACAAGCGCCACGCATCCAGTATTTTGGATGTCCAAACATTCCGAGTAGCTAACATCGATTCGGACCACTACCATGTTGCAGCCAAGGTTAGAATGCGGATATCCACTACGCCACAACAATCCAGAAATACTGTAAAAAAATTTAATGTCGAAAGACTGCAATCGCAAGAGACCGCCAAGACCTTCGCGCAACGCGTATCCCTAAGCCTCTCGATTAACACCATACCACCAGCATCGAATGTCGAAGAACTATGGCAACGATGCCAACAAGCCGCAACTGATGTGCTAGGTTTTTCGCGCCCACCAGCAAGAAACCCCTGGTTTGATGAGGAATGCTGACAGATGCTCGCAACCAAGAACGAGGCCTTCAAGACTAAGCTGCAGGTGAAGACAAGAGCTGCCATTGAGCCCTAAAGGCAGAGAAGTAGGAAAGAACACCGGCTTTTCAGAAAGAAGAAAAAAGAGCAAGAAAAGCGCGCGATCGAGGATATAGGGAGGAACCAGGAACGATGTTTGCAAGTTTTACCAAAGTGTAAAACGTCAAAGCGAATGATACAAGGTGCGTACAGAATCTTGTCAAGATGAACAAGGAAATATCGTAATTGAAACACAGTCGATGCTGAGGATATATAAAAACCACTTCTGCAGGCTGTTTAACGGCGATGATAACCCACATTCCGCTGTCAGGCAGAACCAACCATTCAATATTGACAACGACTGCGAAAACTGCCAACCACCCGACCTGAGTGATGTGAGGATAGCAATATCTAAGCTCAAGCTTAATAAGACTGCAGGAAATGACGGCCTTCCCGCTGAGCTTTATAAATCCGGCGGAGATGACTTGGTAAGAAACATTCACCAACTCATAAGCTAAATCTGTTCGGAAGAAAGTATGCCTGAAGTATATTACCTTGATCATCCCAGTCCTGCGCTACAGCGCTGAAGCATGGACCTTGTCAAAAGTGGATGAAGAAGTCTTTGGTCGATTTGAGACAAAAATTCTTTGAAAGATCTTCGGTGCCGTTTGCTTGGATGGACTATGAAGACAGAGATTCAACCACGAGCTATACCAGCTGTATAGCTCTAGGTCTGGGTTGCTTCGTACAAATTGTTTTTTTTTTGTGTGAATGGGTGACTTACAAAAGCAGCATTTCTAACCTGTATGGCCAGGTAAACCTGACGGCCCAGTAGGTCGATGGTTGGTTTGATTACCAGTTGTAGCGCAACCTTAATAATTTTCCACTGGCCCTCCTCTCGATATGATCTGACAAATCATCCGAGTAGTATCCATTGTCAAGAAAAGCTTAACTGAAATTAGAAGTTCGGAGTTCAGAGTCGGCATAAAACAAGACGCTAGAAGTACACATGTTCACACGTACATATGAATGGTTGTAAGAAGCTCGGCCCTGGGTACTGTTGCGCCAAAGAATAACAAAAGCAACAGGCTAGTAGGGTAACAGGGTGGTCAATATTCATTATTAGATTATATATCGACCTATCTGTCCTTGGTATTTCGACTCAGCCACCACCATTTCTATTGAATGTTCGTGACAAACCCTTAAAATTTTTATACATCCTGTAGTGCGAGTATCTTAGAGCTGCCCTTATAGGTTTCTCATTTTTTTTTCGTGCCTAAATCGGACCGTTGATTCGATGTTGCTACGTGAGCAGTATTTTATTTCCCATCTACCCTGTATATCTACTAAAAGTTTTTCTACCCGCCTGATGGGGATGGGAGACTAGCAACTTTATATAGACAATCGCATATAGAAGACGCGTTTGCCGCCGGATTGTTGGAACAATACCCACTCTATCGGCGAAAAAAAAACGTTTCCTTCCTTAAGACATCAAACAATTTATTTTAAACAAATTTATGCGTTACCAAATCCATTCATTGCGATTGCAACAACACGACAACCCTGGTTTCGACTTTTACGTCAAATGTGTGGACAGTGATGTCGTGTTAAAAATTTATTTTGTGCAACTGTTGACGTCCTTGAGCTTAATGACTATTGAATACTCAAAACCAAACACCACCTTGAGTTGCTCAGAAATTTCTTTTATAGGACAATACCATTTAAGGCTACAAGGTCGCCTTTAAGTTTTTCGCGGAAACTCACGCAACTCAGGTGTTTCATTACCCATTTCTTGAGGGAAAAGTCTGTTCGACTGACCAGCTGTCGAATGCTTCTGTTTGCAAAGGATATAAAAAAATAATAACTGTCCCCATGTGACGCAAATTCGCTGGTAGGCGGTCGTGCCGTTGCCGCCACCTACTAACATGACAAACACGTTCACACAACCCTCGCAATAAAGGACTCTCAGGAGTACTCGTATCTGCTATGTTTGACAAGCAGTAATATCGCATTGTGTACTATACTCTGCCAGTGTCACAGTGTTGTGTTGTGCTTTAGGCACCCCCGGCGTTGCCTGGTTACTCCACCACGAGCCTATTTGGAGCACCAAACACATGTAATACTCAATGCCACCTGCAAGTCGCGGGTATAGCAAAGCGAATTTTTTTTATTTAGAAATAAGAAGCACGCGCTCACAGCTCCTGTACTCTTGGCCGAGATTCCGAACTCGTGTCCTTTTAAAATCGGTCCTCGGTCGTCAATCCATAGAGCACGGTCAAGCACGAGCGCATCCCTATCAAGCTGGGTAACTGCATAGATACCATCGCTGTGGTGCAGCATAAATTGATCGCCCGAGCCAAGTGAGTACGAGTGTTTCAAGTGTGGCGGGGTTTCCCCACAATCGTGTCATCGTTCGTCCTGCTCTCTGCACTTGTGTAACGAATTGGCCACCCCCTTCGCCAGTGCTCACGGTAGTAATCGGTGAACGAGTTGTCAAAGTTTGATGTCTTTCTGGGTTAATAAATTATAGCCACCACCCCCACCCCAAATTGATTGATTGATTCGCTTCGGATTTGTACAGCAATCGACTACGACAGGGGTATGAGTTCAAGGTTACTTGGAACTGGAAAATTGTCCAAAGTAATTGGCCATTTGCCGGGCACTTGCGTCCTCACAAGTGCTGTCGTGCATCTATTCGGACATCAGTTGTAAGTGGTGAGCCGAGGAGTTCACTTTTGCACGGAGCGTATGGTCGACGAGACACGACAGATTGTTAAGGAATTCGTCTATTGCCTTCTTAGGGGAGAAAAAATGCCACCGGTTTTCTATTATCTGCCACCAAGCCCGCCATGCCGTTCGATTATGATGCTGGCCAAGATGTTGGACCTGGAATTCGATATGAAAGTGGTGAACATCTTGGAGGGTGAGCAAATGAAGCCTGAATTCGTGCAGTTGAATCCTCAGCACTGTTTGCCAACAGTTGACGATGACGGATTGGTACTCTGGGAGAGGTGAGTTGGTGAGGATATGTGTATCTTGGGAACGTTAATTAATTTTTTTTTTGTAACATACAGTCGGGCTATAATGTCGTATTTGGTGTCTGCATATGGGAAGGATGATACTTTGTATCCGAAGGATGTTCGCGTGAGAGCTCTGGTCGATCAGCGTCTGCAATTCGACTTGGGGACGTTGTATGCCCGAATGGGAAATTACTTTGTAAGTACTCAGTGAAGGAAGGCATGTAAGTTTGAAATGTTTGATTAATTAAAAATGAGTGTGGGGGATTGTTGGAAAAAGTATATCCTTGAGACCAATTGTTGAAGAAAAAGTCACTCTTTGATAAATTGTCAAAAAAAAAAATGTTTGTATAATCGCAGCCTTATTCTATTGGAAGAGCCCTTATAGTCATAATGAAGTATAAATTGTGTCACGGTCTAATCAGCTATCAGCCGTTCTCATTTCACATAAAAGTATCGTCCCATCATGCAATGTGTTTTTATGGCACATAATATCTACTCGTGTTAATGTTTTTTCTTAAGAAATTAATTCTTGTGACACCCACAAACAGTGGGAGTGGCTTGAAACGTTATATACCTAAAATATCAAGTCGTTCATAGTTTAAATATCTTGCGAAGCCCTTTTTACTTACTGAAGTGCAGCTGCAGTCCGAAATCAATTAACATTCCTTTTCCAATAAGCCCGGTCCTTAGCTAACTGCTCCCAGTTGCGCACTTCAAGTTAGTTGAGGTCCGCTTCCATTTGTTCGCGTCGAAGGATTCCTTCATTCGATTTTTATACGGGATGATCAGGGTCTTGTATTTCTTCATTCGCTTTTTATACGGAATGATCAGGGTGTTGTATAAGATCTCCTTTCGCAGTTCGAGTCAGGGCTTGTTTGGTCCTTACCTAACTGCTCCCAGTTGCGCACTTCAAGTTAGTTGAGGTCCGCTTTCATTTGTGCGCGTCGAAGGATTTCTTCATTCGCTTTTTATACGGGATGATCAGGGTCTTGTATAAGAAATCCTTTCGTAGTTTGAGTCAGCGCTTGTTTGGTCCTTAGGTAACTACTTCCAGTTGCGCACTTCAAGTTAGTTGAGGTCCGCTTTTATTTGTGCGAGACCAAGGATTTCATCATCCACTTTTGTTACGGAATGATCAGGTCTTTTATAAGAAATCCTTTCGTAGTTCGAGTCAGGGCTTGTGTGGTCCTTACCTAACTGCTCCCAGTTGCGCACTTCAAGTTAGTTGAGGTCCGCTTCCATTTGTTCGCGTCGAAGGATTCCTTCATTCGCTTTTTATACGGGATGATCAGGGTCTTGTATAAGAAATCCTTTCGTAGTTTGAGTCAGCGCTTGTTTGGTCCTTAGGTAACTACTTCCAGTTGCGCACTTCAAGTTAGTTGAGGTCCGCTTTTATTTGTGCGAGACCAAGGATTTCACCACCCACTTTTGTTACGGGATGATCAGGTCTTGTATAAGAAATCCTTTCGTAGTTCGACTCAGGGCCTTAGTACTAAATTGCTGCCATAGCCCGAAGAAACAGCGGTTGGCAAGAGTCATTCTTCGTTTAATTTCTGACGAGTTTCTGGCCAGTATACCATCCAGGCTAATTCTGTTAATATGGATGTTCTGTCCAATTCGTCGTGGTCCTACCGTCATATTAATTAATAATTATCGGGCTCCCGATTCGTGAAGAGTCTCTGCCTGAGGCACTGCAGCCTTCCATCCTCTACAATCCCGAGCTCGCTGCTTCCAGTTGTCTAGATCAAGCGCTCTGGCATCCGCGATGGCTTGGTCTATGAAACGGAGGTTCGGTCTTTCTAGCCTTCTCGAACCAGGGAGTGCGATTGGAAGATCATATTAGTTGGAGCATTATTGTCCATTCGCAGGATGTGACCGAGCCAACGTAGTCGATGTGTTGTACCTTTTTGGACTACATCCACACCTTGGTAAAGCTCATAGAGTTCGCGGCTGTGACTTCTCCTCCATTCGCCCTCCTCGCACACAGGACCGAAAATCCGCCGAAGTATTTTTCACTCAAAGAAGCCCAGTATCAGCTTTTCCTTCTTGTTCATCGGCGCCATAAAGCAGAACCGGCAGGATAGTGGTTTTGTAGAGCACCTATTTCGTCCTTCGAGTTAGGAGTCTTCAACCCAGTTGTTTCGCAAACTAACGATTTCGTAGGGTGAGTCCTCGTTGGATCTCCCCTAGAGTGTCAGTACCTCATTTATAAAGGGTGGTTAAATTTTAAGGGCCGATGTTGATTTTGAATTAAACACAATTTTTTTTAAAAATTGTTATCATGTCTTTTTATTGTGATAATATCGGTATGGTTCAATTACGTATGGAGCAAAATATCGGCCAAATGGATGCCGCGACCTCGGCGACACACCCCCAACCGATGGTCCAAATTTTCGATGACGCTGAAGCATAATTGAGGTTCTTTGCCGTTAATGTGCCGAATTATCTCATCCTTTAGCTCTTGAATTGTTACTGGCTTATCGAGAACACCTTTTTTTTTTCAAATAACCCCAAAGAAAGAAGGCCAGCGGTGTCAAATCACATGATCTTGGCGGCCAATTGACATCGCCACCACGTGAGATAACACGGCCATTGAATTTGTCGCGCAAAAGAGCCATTGTTTCTTTAGCTGTGTGGCAAGTGGCACCGTCCTCTTGAAACCACATATCGCCCACATCCATATCTTCCAATTTGTGTCATTAAAAGTTCGTTATCATCTCACGATAGCGAACACCATTCACAGTAGCTGCCTGACCGGCCTCATTTTGGGAAAAATACGGCCCGATGATGCCGCCAGCCTATAAACCGCACCAAACAGTCACTCTTTGTGGGTGCATTGGTTTTCCGACAATCACTTTTGGATTATGGTTCGCCCAAATGCGGCGATTCTGCTTATTGACGAATCATCCACTGAGGTGAAAATGTGCCTCATCACTGAAGATGATTTTCTTCGAAAATTGATCATCGACTGTTGCCGTTTCTTGCCACCATTCTGACCATTGAAGACGCTTGAAATGGTCAAGAGGCTTTAGTCCTGGAGTCAATTGCACCCTGTAAGCGTGTAAATGCAAGTCTTTACGCATAATGTTCAGCAACGATGAGCGTGAGAGGTGCAATTGTTGGGCACGACTACGAGTTGAGGTGGACTGCTCATCAGCCAAACTATCGCGAACAGCAGCAATACTTTCTGCAGTACGAGCTGCACAAGCATGCACTGGTTTTTTCACATCCCCAACAGACTCGGTTTGCTCAAATTTTTGCACGATTTTTCCGATTGTACGCACATTTGGACGATTAAATTGACCGAAAAAATCACGAAGTGCTCGATATGTATTTTGATTTGAACGCCCATTTTCATAATAAGCCTGAATAACTTTAACGGGTTTCTCGATTGTGTATCTTTCCATTGTTCGAATTGAGTTAGTCTAAGAACTGAGAAATGTCAAATGAAATGCAGAAAAAAACTTGACGTTTTGGTGTGGTTCACATTCAACACCGGCCCTTCATATTTAACCACCTGTTAGATAAAACCATTTTTTACAGCTTCCACCCCTATACTAGAGAACCTGGCTATGACACAACGTTTAGTCCTGCCAGTGATTTCAATATCGTCGGCGTGTACTCGTAAAGCCAAAATCGGCTATAACGACTTTGAAGGGACTGATGGATTCGATCGCTATATGCGATAGGTCACTCTAACCGATGTGAAGGTAAATCTGTAAATTATGATCATGTCATCATCAATACTAAAAATGTTTCCATCTGTATAGCTTGTCCAAGGTTGGGGACAAACAACCAATTGTCTACTGCACCTTTAGGAGCACTTTTGGCCACGGTATCCATTCTGATGAACACCCGAAGTCGTTCTTCCCCATCGCCTTGGCAAAGTCGTTTGCTTAACCTTGAAAAATTAGTCTACTGATGGATTCCGGAACTTTTCTGTGCCTTGAACCACATTAGCAGGAGATCTTTTTTTTTTTGCGGGCACTTTTGCTTCTTCAAATTGTTTTTTTTTTTTTAATTTTTTGCTAAATCCTTTAAAATTGTTGATATAGTGGAGTGTGAAGTGGAAGATTCTCTGGCAAGGTCTGCATTTTGCTCTCCAGCTTCCAATCCACAAATGAATCGTCAAGATTTTTCGGATCTGACTCATTGACTCACAATAGGAATATTATGGAGCTCAGCCGAGACCTAAGAATTTGGTCGATACAACCGTCGTTATAACCGATGTCGTTGTAAACGATTTTGACTGTAGTTGCACCGAGTTTTGGAAGATTGTGTTTCTGGTGTTGGCTCGGGAGTTTTGCATAATTCTCTCAAGACTGAGATTTAGAAAGTCACCTGGTAGTGTATCGCCTTTCCTTAATCCTTTTTTCCTATCGAATGTGTCGGTGGTGCCGTTTTCGACCCTTATGGAGCAGCGAGAATTGTCCATCATCATCCTTTACGGATGGACCAAAACTTAGTTCATCTCTATAGATACTTTCGAATGCCGTATGCGGCTCTGAAATCGATGACTTATTGGTTTTTTTTCAGCATCTGCCGTAGTATGAAGATTTGGTCAGTTGTGGATTGTCCGGGTCTAAAACCACACTGATAAGTGCCGATCAGGTTTTATTAGGCATACAATGCTTAGGTTCTATTCAGGCATTCTTTTATCCGACCAAATTTAGCTTATGATGTGTTTACCTATCAAATCATCTCCACTGGTTTTACATAGGTTAGCAGGAAGGCCGCTAATTCCGGCAGCCTTGTGGAATCTAAGCTTAGACAATGGCAACTTCACATCCATACTTCATTGAAGTCGGGTTACTGCAAGGGCTCGCTATCATCGCCAATCCTTCAATGATTTGTTCTGCCTAACATCGGGAGATTGATCACCACTGCCGTTTATCCATATCCTCAGCACCGACTGCGTCTTAACCATGAGATCTCCTTGATCATCTTGACCGGATTCTATTTGCTCCGTTTATCCCTGCGTTTGACGTTTTAGACTTTGCTAAGACTGGCGAATATGATTCCTGGAGTGGCACCTCTCTATATTTTCGATCGCGAGATCTTCTTATTCAAAAACCAGTGATCTTCGTCCATTTATTTTCTATGGAACGCAGCTCTCGTTTTCACCAGCATCTTAGCCTTGCAGGCCTCTTTCTTGACTGTAAACATCCTTCTGCATTCCTCATCAAACCAGGGGTTTCCTTCTGGTGGACGCTAGAAACTGAGCACATCGGCTGTGCCTTGTCTAATAGCTTCTTGGCATCGTTGCCATTGTTCTTCGACATCAGATGCTGGGGGTATGGTGTTAGTCGAGAGGTTAAAGGATACTTGTTTTGCGAAGGCCCTTGCGGGCTATTGTGGCGTGGTGGATATCCGCATTTTTACCTTGCAACAAGATAGTGGCCCTCGTCGATGTTAGACCCTGGGAATATTCGGAAATCCAAAATACTGGAAGCGTCCCTCTTATCTATCTCATTGTGATCACTTTGTTGACCGTTCGCTGATCTGGAAACCGTCATGTCCCTTATGGAAATCGAGCCGAAGAAACCGTGTGCTGGCGTTTCATAGTGGTATTACGTTCCGTAGCGAAGTCAATAAGCCAAAGCCAGACGTGGTGAAGTGTAGGCTGTGTCTTCCGACAATACAGCTAAGGATGTGTTCTTATCCTGCCTCTGCGTTAAAATCTCCCAGCACGATCTTACTTCGATCGTACTTTAGTAGTCGCTCATAGGATTTGTACAGGAGCTCGCAGGAGCAATAGGACGCTCTATCAGCTTTTTTATCCGTTTTTGGCCCTGATGGAAATCGTTACAATTCTTACGGCATTTATTACAAATCCACATCCAAATAATCGCTGTGTCTACTCACTAGAACAAGGACCGTAGTAGACGTCTCAGTTTTTCATCCTCTTTTTGCCCGGCCCATCCCATCGTATTTCTTAGATGGCAGTAATATCTGCTTGTTAGCAGCTAAATGCTTTCCCTAATTGTTTGCCTGCATGTCTCCTGTTTAATTTTCCCACATTCTAGGGGCTGATACAACCCCCAACCTGTTTCAAATTTATTTATTAATCCTAGGATACTGGGCCATCTGTATCCACTACCGGATTTAAGGCACTTGTTGGTCTTTCGGCTCATATACCACCATCCATATTATCCCTGAGATTGGTTTATGACATGTTGTCCGAATATGTCAAAGGCGATCATCTAGGCTTAGGTCCATCCTAACTGGGACTGTAGAGGTCGGGTTGGCGTTGACTCCATCCTAAGAGTTCTTTTGCTGCCAACTGGAATGGAATTTGTGCATTAGTGGGAGTACAAAGTCAAAGAGTACAAGTCAACGTCTTTCGTCTTTCTCATCTGCTGCTGCCAAGACTATACACATGAATTGAGACCCTTTCTACGTTCAAGGTACTAGGTACTCAGCGGTCGCCATATGCTGGCTAAGAGTCTGAGGTGGTAGGCATCATCTGATTTTTCATCAGATGTCAGGTATTGCGATTATATGAAACCTTGAGGAAAACTCAAGGTTTGTCAAGAGTCTGAGGTGGTAGGCATCATCTTGAGGATCTTGAGGACTGTTATGCCTCTGTAGTTAGCGCAGCTCAGAACCCTTTTTTATGGATCGGGTAAATGATGCTGAGGTTCCATTCCTTATGCATACTTTCATCCGACCAAATAGTGCAAATCGCTTGGTAATTGTTGCTAACCAATCATCATCATCTCTATATAGCTCTTCAAGAACTTGGGTCGAATGGCTGGTAGGTTATTTCTACCTACAGCTGAAAATGCTTCGTCATCGCCATGTTCCTCCCTTTTTTCTTAGTATATGAAGCTCAATTGCAGCTTTTCTTCAACTAAAGCATTGCCTTGTAGGCCTAATTTTACGCTACGATCCGAGATGTCGCTAAGGTTGTCGAAAAATGCTTGGTCTAGAGGACGCAATCTGGCTCTTGCTAGTGCCGGACATTTGCAGATGACATGGGAGAGGGATTCTCTCTCATTTTTGTTCCCGCAACCGCGGCATTGAGGGTTGAATGGGATCTTTAGTTTTGCGGTTTGGTCTTTGCCAAGGTGGGCAAGTTGGTTCCGGCATTGATGTACCAGTTTGGAGGATTTGGTAGCCGAGTTGATGGCCTTCATGGCCACTTGGCTATCTATGAGATTAGTAATATTTTGCTTTTCCTTAGCGTCACGCCTCAGTAGCGTACAATGCTTTCGGATAACCAGTAGTTCCGCCTGGAATACGCTGGAAAAATCAGGTTGGCGGCATGATACATATATTTCCGGTGATTCCGAGTAGACTCCGGATCCCACACCAGAGTTCATCTTAGAATCGTTGGTGTAGACGACCGTGCCGAAATCTCTTTCTACTTCGATTCATTTCCACTGAGCTCCGGTAGGAAATCCTACGTGGAAGCCTTCCCTGAAGCTTAGAATAGGTGTTATGTAGTCTGTTGGAAACGTGACCATGACGTTTATAAACGAGTCCAGGATATTACTGTGGCCAAACGGCCTTGCATTCCAGCATCCTGACTCCTTGAGTCTTACTGGGCTGCAGTAAGCGATATCTTTAATGTGTAGGTCGGGAGGCAAGAGATGCAATACGCCGTCAGGTCCCGGAGGCTTAAATGGAGAGAAGCTGTTAATAGCCCAGGAAATCTTTTCCTCGGAAATTACTGAATCAATGTTACTGTGTGAAGCAGTGCGTACTTGTCGAGATCTCCCGGGTCCCGACAAGTATCACTGTATCCTGGTAAGTGTGTGTTTAACAAGAGTTCCAAGGTCTCCACAGAGGATTCTGTCCCCCCTTCATTAGACCTTCTCAGAAAATTAGGGTTAGAGTGTTCCTTAGACAGAACTTTGCTTAGCAAGCGGAGTCCTTGAGGGTTTCGATAGAATGACAATAGTCCATCCATGCCTCCCTTTTAGGTGTTTTTATGGCTTTCTTACACAAACTTAAACATAAATTGTGTCTGTGGCAGATATTAAAGATCAATCTGGTCATCTGTCTGAGATTGGAGAGGTCTTCATTCCACCACGCGGGAAGTCTGATTTTGCTTCGCTTAACTGGACACGAGACTTTGTATCCAATGTTCATCGCATTCTCAAACGTCTGTAGTTTTGCCTCCAGTTCTTCTATAACGAGGGCGTTTGTTTCTGGTGTGGTGTTGAGTTTTTTCTGAAGGACTTTGCTAAACTTGGTCCAATCAACTCTCTTGGGGTTTCTAAATGGGTGACTGGTCTCGGCCTCCAGACACAAGTCATCGAGGATCCATCTGTGGTCTTAGAGGGACTCCAGATTGGAAACTCTCCAGTTACCAATCCTAAAGCTATCGTTATTTGTTTTTAATGGAATATCCTGGACTTCTTCCACACCCTGTGCGTTTCTGTGCTCGGAAAGACGAAGGTTTTAGTGGCTTTTCGTTCCACGATGTCTGTTGTCAGGCGTGAAGTTGTGTGGATTAACTTTTCTGTTAAGCGTTTTGTTATTTCAGACTTAGATACGATCGTCGTTGTCCATTTTCCGATTGGAATGATCGTCAACTATAAATTCAGTCTATTCCAAGGCTCTTTATTGCCACATAGCAATGTTTATTTTTTCCACGATTATGCATTTAACCTTAAACGCAACGTACAACCGAATTTCAAGTTTATCAGATACCTGTAAGACTTAGGGCCATCAGTAACAGAAATATCGCAGCAGTTAGCATTGCGGCTCATCCGCCAACCTTTGAAGTTCCTTAATGCCATCTTGTCCGAATAAGACAGAACCGACAGGTTTCTCAATCCGTTCCACCTCACTGGGACTGTATTTTCCGCCGTTGATTCCATCCTGAGATTTCTTACGCTACCGTCTGTGTGTGATTTGTTTGTTTCGGGGATCTCATTCCACCTAAGTTTGGTATGCGAGTGGTATTTCTTATCTAACTCAACCTGCATATCAGCTGAGCTTTCGATTTATTTTGTAGGTATGTCTGTTTCTATGCCTATCCTCCACCTGAAGACGCGTTCAATGGAAGATTAGCAACTACACACGGGGCTGTCACTGTCAGTATTTCAAATCATTTATTCCAAAGCTCTTCCCGCAAAGAGAACTTAGATTTCCTTTCGCATGCCATGTCTGATATCAGGTCCTCCCATTCTCAATGTAATAATCTTGGAGCCACAGTTAAATTTAAACAAACATTACCCCTACACCCTTTTTTACAAGAAAAAAACCATCAAACGAAAAGCCTGTTGTAACGAATGCTTTCATTTATTGCGATTAGATACATAGATCCTCCTAGATAATTACCAAAATCTAGCACAAATCTTAAATTGAGAACATGAAAAATAGTAAATTATGTGAATTCCTTTCTCCCCTCCCACCAGAAAAAAAATCCACTTAAAGGATCCCCCTTTACATCTAGATACGTTTATATAATTCGGCCACTTATCTCACCCAAATACTTTACCGAACACCCTTTGTGCCTACATTCTCGTATAAAGCCAGCCATAGGTTACTGTTCTAAGGACGAAAAACACTTTTGATACTTAAGTTCGATTTATCGATTTTCGAGTCACCTTCACACAAACTTGCACACTCCAAGGATAGTAGGTGTAGGACTAGGGAATATACTTTCACAATTTAATCGGGTTCTTATGATAAGGCAAAGTTAAGGGTGATAGGTAAGCTTAATCGTGTGTGAGCGAGTAAATTTTTGTAGGTGGCCATACGCATTGTATCTCAGAGGAGGTAGATTCAATATCCATGTGGACACAATCGATATTGTGTAATTAGTTTCGAAAGGTTAGGGGGTTGGAGAACAAAGGTTTTAGGCTAAAAGAGATATTTTAGGTTAATGTACTCACAGTAATATGGTTCCTGACACTTATAATGGCATGTGCATTAAGAAGCTTTCAATAGGAGTTGTGTCAGGAGGGAGCTATTAACTTCGGTTGTGTGACTATGATCAGATTGAAAGGCATGGACTAAGAAACAAAATTATGTTGAGAATATGTTGCAACAAACAATTTAGAAAGCGGGACATTTTTTTGTGCGTGAGTTATAATTATTACTCGAAAGTCAATGAAAAAAAACGCACTTGTTAATCATTTGAACAACGTTTATCGAATGAATTTTGAAATATAATGTCTTAACATGTCGACTTCAATATTGCTTCAGTGATTCTACGAATTGATTGTAAAATAAGTAGGCCGGAAGGCTACCAGACGTTTATTCAGCATAATTCGTGAAATAAAATAAATAAAATAAATAAAAATGCTTAATATGCAAAAATGCTGCTGCTGCTGGTGTTGTGGATATGGGGTGAATGACTATGCTGCTGCTTTGTGATGACCTCGTGAATTGTGGGGTGAATGGCTCTAGCGGATTGTGGGGGTGATAGGGGGTCAGGTGGCTACCGTAACTCGTGCTCTGTCGGATTAAGTAGGAATGTCTGTATCTAAGCCTCATGATGACAACCACCTAGAAATTGAGAAATTGAAATTCTTCATCGTTGTCGATGTTTTTTTTTTCGAATGCAGTTTTACTCCAGTCGTTGTGACAAGCGATGGCAATTTGTAAGACCTTAACTCTTGATGATGGTTCACAAAAAGCTCAAAAATGAACGCGGAATTTATCAGATTCAGTCAGTCTTCATCGGATGTCAGAGTTTTTTTTTCAGGGCGTTTGTTACAAGCTTTGGATGCAGTTAAGAAAAATCGAACTTAAATTCGCAACAAATACATCTTGAATGTGGTTCTAGTCGTGCTTAACAACTCCATAAACATTTTGACCGAATATATCTGCATAACAAGAGCAGATATATTCCCCGAACATACTCTTTAAAACCGCGGTATATAGTGAACAGATAAAATTGTGGAAAAAACGAAAATTCCAAGGGAAAGAAAAAAGCAGCAGGCAAATGTCTGTGGCATACACACGCAGCAGCAACCGCCCCCCGTGCCGCCACAATCAGCGTCCGCACAGCAGGGCGGTCCGCCACAGCAACCGATGCAACACATGCAGCGTGGTCCGCCAGTTGGTGGCAGCGTATCCGGCGGACCGGCCAATCGTGGCATATCTCCACCGATCAGTCCAGCGCATATTCAAAATCTTCGTGATGAGAATTGTGGTATAATTCACAGAATACAGGATTTTCAGTATATGGGCAAATTGCAACAATGTATCACGTATCATGCGGCGTTGAATCGATATCAGGTGTACTTGGCACAATTGGCTGATCCGACAATGCATAGCGCAGATTTTACCGCCGCCGTATGTTTTGGCTTCGCAATTGCAGGGTCCACCAAACAGATTAATGGGAGGACCAACTCCTCCGCCGCAGCCTGGTGGTCAGGGAATACCTCCGCATGGTCCACACGGATCTCCGGAGCCAGGTGTTCCACCGTCACAGAACAATGCTCAACTTCCGTACCCAAATCCCAATCAGCAGCCCCCGACATCGCATGCTTATCTGCCGTAGCCTAATTCGCAGCAATCTTATTCGCCCGTTGCCTAACCCACAGCCAGGGGGCGCTATTCCACCTACTTGAAATGTCCAGCAGTAGGGAGCTATTGTTCCATATCGTGGAGAACCAGGTCCTGCCCAACAGCCCCCTCCATCAACCCAAAACAATCAACAACCACAACTAACTGGTGGACAGCCGCAACCACCGCCATAGTCTCAGTACCGAGGTGGGTATCAACAGCATGGCCACTATCCACCTCAATCGCAGCCCTATCAGCCACAAACTAGGTATCCAGGTGCTATGCCACCTTACGGACCTCCAACACAAGGATATCCTCCCAGCGGACAAGGCTACCATCAAGCTGGTATGCCGCCAACACCATCGACTGGTGTAACACCACCACCCAACCAACCCTACCCGAATACTCCACAGCATCACGGACCAGTGCATATCCTCTGCCTCCACCCAATCAGCAGCCTCAGCCACTTCCCCAGATGTATAGACCGCCGACTGGTGTACAGGCGCAACCGGCTCAATACCCACCACAAAACGACAGCGGTCCACCGCCACCCATGCCCTATGGGTATGGCGGCCCCAATGCAGGTGCCCAGCCACAGATGCCGCCACTTGGTCAGCCAGGCTATTAGCAAGCGGCTAGCGGTGCCCAGCCGCCATATCCTCCACAACCACAACAGTCGCCGTATCAACAGGTACCCGGCGGATATCCGCCCTCTGCTCAACAGCAGCAGCAGCTACCAGCTGGCATGGGGCACCCACCATCATCACAACCAATCAAGTGGCATCACAATCACCCCCGACCACTGCACTTTCTAGTGGCTCGGCTGGCAGTTCATTTGGTTCCTCGCCTAGTCCAGGCCAGACATGGCCACCTCATCAGGTGGGCACCACTAAAAACGGTCCAAAAACACTCCAGCGAATGCTCCATCACAACCCCCCGTCTCGCAGCCTCCATCCTCCCATCTACCCAGTTCATATGCTCCCCCTCAATCTGTTGCCAGTGAACCGCCGGCCGACGCAACAACCAGCGTACTCGTCTCCTCCATCAGCCGGTTCCTCAGGACCACCGATTCCTCACACCCAACATCAAATCGCCACCACAGCAACCTCCGCAGCCACCAAACGCATCGGCCATTGCACCGTCGAAGGGAGTCGCTGTTCCTACACAGTATCAGCCACCACCTGGTGCTATGTGCTGGCGTTGCTCCACCAGGAGGGCAGCTCTATGAACCGACCGGACCCGGCGGTTATCCTGGACACGGTTATCATCAGTAGGGCTACCCCACAATTCCGCAGGGGCAATACCCGCCATAGCAGGGATACCATGGTTACCGACCAGGTGCTCAAATGCTTCCACCCGTCAGCCAGATGCCACCGCAGCGACCGCAAGGGCCTGCCGATAGCGCCTACTCGTACGGTTACCAAGCGCCACAGTGAGTTCCGCCGGGTATTCTACTACATACGTCGTAGACGCGCGTTTTAATTTCCCTTTACCCCTCATTTACTCAAAACACGTATGCCCCGGTCCAGCAGTCGCGCATACTCCGTGATGGGACCTTGTTTTACTCTTAAGGCCGAAACGTTTTCTGTTTTTATAAACAATTTGATCGTAGATAGGATTATGAGGGTTTGATATGGGGTAGCAGAACGCCTTTACTACTTTAAAGTTGTAATTGACTACAATGACTTTATTAACTGGGAACTCATTCCGGAACTTTCAAAATTCGAAAGGATAATCGTTGACGTTAATGAAGGAGACTTTCTGTGTAGGTACCGCGTGTTTTGTATACATGTGCATTCAAAATGTGCACTCAAAAATTGCATGCGACGTTCTAGGTACTCCTTCACAATCGTCAACGATCATCGTTTTGTAAGTTACGCACTACCCAGGACCTGTTCTGCTAATAACATCATGAACATAATTTGCATTGTCCTCCTAAACTACAAGACTGATGGACTCCTCTTGTTCACCAATTTCTTAAACCGCCGCTATAGCAGCATTCTTTGGAGCGACCAGTGATTTTGAAATCGCCTGTGAATCCCAGCAGATCGACAGACAATTTTTCCAAGACAGTGCCTTCCGGCCCTACGCACTATTATATTCCGCCACGAGATTGAAGATATTGCATGAAAGTGCATCCACTTGAAGAAATCCGGTACTTGGAAAGAGCTCATTCCTAACCGAATCGCTTGTCCTCCAGATCGACCAATATAACCTAAATTCCATCATCGGTGTATAGGGCTTCAGAAAAGGCAGATGATCTCAAGCTGACGCTTTCAAGTCGATAAGAAATAATAAGTTTCGACTTGAAAATTTGAATTTCTGGGATAAATTCGATCTGCTGGGCAACTGTCGATGATTTTTATTGTGAATGGCGGTATGTGGGACGTAAATAAGGACATTATTGTTGGGGGACAATTCCTGCAGTACACTATCTAGACTAAATTTTACTTAACCGTCTCAACCAACATGTCTCTCCAATTAGCCCGGTATAGCTAATTACCTCCGGTTGCGCACTCCAAGTTGGTTGAGGTCGGTTTCTACTTGTGCTCGCCACTTAAGACGAGGTCTTCCTCTGCTGCGTTTCACGTCTGGGTGGGAATCGAAGACGCTCCAGGCCGGAGTATTGGTGTCCATTCGTTCTACATTCCTAGCCATCTTAAACGTCCAAAGCGGAGTTTTTTTTTGACCAAGGGCATGTCGCTGAACAGGTCGTATAGTTCTTGGTTGAATTTTCGTCTTAATAGCCCGTCAACGCAAACGGGACCGAAGATTTCTCAAAGAATTTAAGTCTCGAATCGACCAAGGTTCTCCTCATCTGCTTTTGATACGGTCCGTGCATCATCGCAGTAGAACAGGACTGGGGTGATAAGGGCCTTATATAGGATCTCCTTAGTAGTTCGAGTGAGGGCTTTACTACTGAATTGCCATCTTAGCCCGAAGAAACAGCGGCTGGCAAGAGTAATTCTTCGTTTAATTTCTGACGAGATGTTGTTGTCAGAGTTAAAGGAGGAGCAGAGGCACAAAATGTTCCAGTGTTACCTCAAAGCTATATCTGTCGATATTGACATTCTACCCAATTCCTCGATGTTGTGTGTTTACAATATAATTTATCTTACCCACATTTACAGCAGCTTTCCTTCTCCATACGTAGCTTTGACATCACTTTGCGTCCGCCCAATGATGTTAATATCGCCTGCGTAGTAGTTGTACGGATTTATGGAAGACTGTGGCTCTGATGTTGGCTCGGCAGTTTTGAACAATTCTCTCGAGACACAGATTTTGGAAGTCACATGACAGTCTATCGCCTTGCCTTAGTCCCTTTTGGCTATCGAATGCAGCGAGAATGGAGACATCGTCATCCTACACAAACGGTCGAGTTTGGGCGGTAAACTTTGCTACGAAAATTCCGGATTGGGTTCGATATCCCGCTTTTTAAAATGCCGATTTTTAAAATCCCGCTATTAAAATCCCGCTTTTTAAAATCCCGCCTCTTATAATCCCGTTTTTTATAATCCCGTTTCTAATTATCCCGCTTTTAGTTAGTAGTAGTTGCTTTTTAAAAGTAAATCGCTGCGATTTTTTAAAATAAAGCAACTACTTTTGATTGTAAAAGCGGGATAATAAGAAAATTAAAATAAATAAGCAATGAGTGTTTTTTTTTAAATGCAGTTTATTTTTACATTTATTATTTTTAGAGGAAGTAACAAAATAAGAAATAAATAATATCAAAATAATTTCTTAGGGAATAAATATGACAATCTTCAATAATTTAAAAAAAAAATACAATAAAGTAATGTAATATAATAAAATAAAAGGGAACAAAAAAAACTTCAAGCCATTAACAACATTTTTTATTTTATTAGCTCAAGTGTATGTTATAAGCAATGCGACGCAAAAAAACCTGTTTTACTCATTTTTTTTCTGTTTCTCATTAATTTTTTTATAACGCGTGTTTTTATAACATTAGTTTTTTTATATAATTTTTCTTGTCCATTTTTAATTTTTCTATTTCAGTTTTCACCACAATTGCTTCCTTTCTCAAATCTGCAATGAGTTTATACAAACCAGCACTTTTTCGTCCCACCAAAACTTTCAGTCTGCGATGCCACGCTTCAGCTTTATTTTGTGTTCTCGGGAATTGTTTTTCTGCACTGTCATACACAGACCAAAAGTTAGGAGAGTACTGCACTTGTCTACTTCCATTACGAATGTAATTGATTTTAAACCAATCTGCAAAGCTAAGTGCGTCTTCGTCATCTTTCAAACTATTTTGCAAAGAGTCAAAATAGGAAGAGACTTCTTCTGGTGGTACAAATGCTAAACTTTTGACCATTTTTATTTTTAATGCAAACTCGTTACAGTTACCATATTTGGTCGCAAATCCTTTTTGTTGTACTCTTCGCCAAATGATTTGACCAAAGTGAAACGATCATCCTCTAAAATCTGAGAGCGGAAAAAAACACTTTCGCAACCGAAACTATTGCCTTTTCGAAATCAGTAATTATTCTTTCGGGTTGTAACTCAATTTTAAATTCAGTTTAAATTCTTTTTTGACATAAAACAGAAAATAAGTGGGACAACACTTTTCTCGATCTGACCGTGGACTGTAAACAATTGACGCATTACAGTGGGAACGACATAAAATGTACCGTCCATCAACCAACATCTTGCTCTTTTTAGGAGAACCAGACTAGACATTGTATACCGCGTACCAAAACAGTTGGCCATTCTACTGCGCAGGTCTCTTAAAATGTGTTTTACAATCTCTTAAAATTGCAAAAACAAGCATAAAGAGACGAAAATGGGCGGAGCCATAATAAAAAACGACGTATACCCTGCCTTGTGTAAATTAAAACTTTCTAAGTTGAAGTTTTTTAAAAAAAATAATTTTTATTTTTAAAACTGGCAGCGATTCTGCCTCGATACAAACTGAACAATTTTGACTAAAAATCTATGGCTTAAATACTACTCTAAATCTAACGTCGGCGATGTGTTCCCACACTGGAGCGCGGTGTCGGATTGTGGAATGTCTGCGGTGTCGGATGAGTTGATGGGAGTTGAGACGCTTTGTCAGCAATATGACCCTAAAGCGTGTTTTGTCGTTGCTCGTGGTGGAATGCGCTGACCTATATGTTGGCGTGATATTTGAGCGTGTTTATCGTTAACTCCTCCCTTCTTAAATGCAAACGTCCTCGTTTGCAAAAATATCTAGAATAGTGGAATCTGGCTTATTCTAGATGGTCCTGGGTTTTTGTTGACCATCTCTTTGTGACCTGTATTAGTTATTGGTGATGGCTCTGTAGTTCTTTCTGTGGCTGGTCTTATGGTTGATTCCTTTTTATCGATTATTTTGGTAACCTGGAGGTGTGCCGAGCTCTTTTCCTTGACAAATCGTATTATAAAGATGAGGATAAATATTGATATTGTTATTATTAATCCAGAGTTAATGGTTGTGTTTGTTCTGTGTCCCGATTCTAGCTGCTTTATTTCTTTTGTGTTGACGTTATGGAGTTCTTTCAGCATCTCTAGGGACACTAATTCTTCGGTGTCTTCGGTCATTGAAATCTGCGCGATTGCCGGTAGCGGCTTGAATGTTGATATTACTGTGGACACATACGTTTTATTTTGTACGTTCACTGTTGAATTTTGAAATTTAATGATGAAAGTTCCGGTTAAGCTTATTGTTTCGTTGTTGTTAGAGATGAAACCGTTAAATTGGTTTAAAAGGAGCATTCCTGGTGTTACTTCTTCTATTGCTGGGATGTGCTGGTTGTTTATCCTGGTGCAGTTTGCTTTTGTGCTTTTCAATAAGTTGGGTATACATGACGTGCCGCTTAAATCTACAACATTACTATCTGGACATATTGATAGGCTATTATATGTTTTACATTCTAATTTAATACCATATATCGTATTTGAACATTTTAAAATATTTTCGTATTCGATTTTATTTATAAAATTGTTTTTCTTAACTGGTTTTATAAGAATTTTCTTACAAGTGTCTACGGATGTGCTGGGTAAGCTTACAATATAAATTATGGATTTTAGGTCTGTAGCTACTTTGATTTCGGAGAAGTCTAATGCTTCGTCAATGTTTCCGAACGTAATATTTTCTTTTTCCAAAAGATTTTTTGCTAAGTTAATTTCCGTTGTTGACAGTATATATGAGTTTATAATTCCTTTTTTCGCCCAATGGATGGCGTACTCTATGTTAAGAAGTTCTTCTTTCAATATTTTTATTTTATAAGTCATAGTCATTACAATATTATTTTTAAACAGGTCGTTGCCTTTTAGCTTATTTAAAATTACATTGGTTACATTGTTTAATTGATTAATATTTTTAATAACGTCTCTATTTATCAATACTTGTTTATTATTGTTTGTAAGTACATTATTTATCTTATTCCTAATTATGCGAAAATCATCGTGGTCAGGGTTTCCTGCGATGAATTTCCACGCACTTCCTATAAAGTTAAGTGCTCGCTTTCTTATATTTTTTATTGGCTTTAGTCTACTGAGAAGGTTATTTATTTGATTAATTTCGTGGAGCAGGAAAAGGTATGATGGATGGTTATCGGATACGTTATGTTTTAGCGTAAGCGATATTTCGTCTATTAATTGTTGACAGGGTTCTAGATCTATTATATGAACCAGTTTTAAGCTTCCTGTTTGTATTTTGGCAGATCCCATTTCGATGGCAACTTGCTGGCTCTGGGAGTAATCCAAGATTTGGATGTCGGCTAAGCAGCCTGTGGCGTACAGTCTAGAAGTGAATGGAAAAGGGTGCAATAATTTGACCTTGTTTTGGCTTAGAAACGTTTTGTTTTTAGTTTCGTATATGACTTTTGTGGACTACTCTGCCTGTTTCGGTTATTATAGTAGTATTTTTGTTTTCCTTTACCGTTTCTTTCTTATACCTAGGGGTTAATTTTGTTCCTAATCTCCTATTTATTTTTACGAATACTATGTCTCCAGTTGCGTAATTTTTAATTTTATGTCTGTGCTTGTTATGGTATTTTAAATCTTTAGCTTGTTTCTCCTTAAGCTTTTCAATGTTTTGTTTCCTAGCTTCTTCGAAGAGATTTGGGTTACTACTTACGTTTCTACCGAAGAAAACGTCTATTGGTTTCTTCCCAATGGTGGAGTGTACTGAGAAGTTATATTCGTAGATACAGCGTTCTAATAGTTCGGAGAAATTTCGGTGGGTACCGTCGGGTTTCAGGCATCGCATTATTTCAGATAGTGTCGAGTGGAATCGTTCGATCTGACCATTGGCTGTGCTGGTATAAGGTGGGGTAGTGAACATGCGTATTTTGAGTTGGTCTTCTATCATGAATTTGATGGATGCTGAGTTAAATGACTTTTCGTTGTCTATTATAATTATTTCGGGAAATCCGAAGGAGAAAAGTAAGTCTCTAAGGGGTTGTCGGATATCTTCAGTGGCTCTGGATTTTATTGTTTTCGCTTGGGCGTACTTGGAAAATTTATCTATTGCTGTTAATACTAATTCTTTCTCTGTTATGTAGATGTCTAGGTGTATAATTTGGCCTGGGTACTGTGGTATAAGTGTCTCTTGGAATTCTGGCTTATTTGGATGTCTGTCGTATTTGTGTTTTTTGCAGGTAAGACATTGATTAGCTATGTTTTTTATTTTAGCAGTCATCCTTGGGAAATAGAATTTTTCGAGGATTTGAATTTTGTTCTCTAAGGGATTTCTGTGGGCTCGGTTATGTGTGTTCAGAATTTCTTCTTCCTGATGGTCTGGGTTAGTAAGGTCCTCAACCTTCAGCTGAGTGAATCGTATTTTATATCTTTTGAAATACAATGAGTATATTTCTTGTATTATTTTCATTACGTTTTCGGTGGTTTTAAGACCATTGATTGTGAGGGGGTGTAGGTATCGTTTGAATATAGAAATGAGGCTTTCTTTAGTATAGGCAGGTCTTTCGAAGACATGCCTGAAGTATCCAGGAAAAGGTTTTTCTAGTCTGTAGCTATCATTATTTCCTACGGACAGTATTAGCTGTGTCTTGAACGCGTTTATGGGGACTTCTACAGATGGGATGAGTTCGTGAGACGAACTTTCATCGCTGTGTTGTGTTGTGGACATGGAATTTACGTTACACAGATTTGGTGCCCTTGACAAGGCATCGGCGACCACATTAGTCTTTCCTGGTTTGTAGCGTAATTCGTAGTTGTATTCTTCAATAAAAGCCTTCCAGCGTTTTATTTTACTATTGTGGTTTTTGTTGCTTAAAGCAAAGGTTAGTGGTTGGTGGTCAGTGAAAATGATGACTTTCGCTGATCCATATAGATAGCTTCTGAGGGAGCTGAGTGCCCAAACTATTGCCAACATTTCTTTTTCGTTGGTGGCGTAGCTCTCTTCGGCTTTGCTCAGTGTGCGAGATATGAAAGTAATGGGTTTATTATCTTGTTCCAGCACAGCGCCAATTGCGAAATTGGAAGCGTCTGTCGTTAAGTGGAACTCCTTGTTAAAATCGGGGTACGACAGGATTGTGTCTTCTGAAGCAAGAGTCCTTTTTAGTTTTTCGAATGCTTCTATCGCTTCCGCGTCTAACTGAATAGTCTTTTTGCTTGAGATATTCTTTGATACTCGGCCTTCCTCGCCTCGAAGAAGGGAAGTTAAAGGTTTTGCCAATTTTGCATAATCTTTGACAAAACGCCTATAATATCCAGATAGACCCAGAAATGATCTTAAATCTTTTAATGTTTTGGGGGGGGGGAGAAATCTAAAATTGCATTTACTTTTGACTGATTTGTCTTAATTCCGGTTGATGAGACAACAAAGCCAAGAAATTCAACTTCATTTCTGAGAAATTCGCATTTGTCTAGTTGTACTTTGACATTTGCGTTTTCTAAGGTTTTAAAGATTTGTTCTATGTTTTGATAATGAGTTTCCTCGTCTTTACTGAAAATTATAATATCATCAATATATATATAGCAAAATTTTCCGATATAATCGCGGAGTATATCGTCAACTGCTCGTTGAAATATTGAGGGCGCATTCTTAAGCCCGAAAGGGAGACGTGTAAACTCATATTTTCCGTGGTTCACAGAAAATGCTGTCTTTTCAATATCAGATTCCTTTAAAGGAATCTGGTGAAAACCGCTTTTAAGATCTAGGACAGTGAACCATTTATTTGTCCCGAGTTGGGATAAAACTTCATTGATTGATGGAATTGGGTATCTATCGGCTATAGTCACGGTATTTAGTTTCCGGTAATCTATAACGAGTCTATATTTCTTGGTTTCCGAAGCATCGGGTTTTTTTGAAACTATCCATATAGGTGAATTGTATGGAGATTTTGACCTTCTTATTATGCCATCTTGGAGTAATTGTCTTATTTGGTTCTCTACCTCATCTTTAAGAGACATTGGGTAGGGGTAGTACTTTGAGTAAACTGGGGTTTCGGTAGAAGTTCTTATTTCTCCTTTGACGTTCGTAATGTATGTTAGTTTTTCATCCTTTTCGGAGAATAATGTTGGAAATTTGGCTACCAAAGAATTTAGGCTATATTTCTGGTTTTCATTCATATGATCGGTTCGTAGATCTAGTGTGTTTATTGACTGCATCTCTTGTTGGAAAATTTTTATTCTTATTCCATTCTGTATTTCCAGAATGTTGTCCTTTGTGTGGATGACGGCGGATATTTCTTTGAGGCTATCGTTGCCTAGGATCGCGTGAAAAGATTTTAGAGATGGTAGGATGAAGAATTTAATTTTTTTATCTTTGAGGCCAAACAAATTTGTTTCAATGTGGTGACTTATCTTAATGCTGCCTCCTACGGAGTTAGCGAGAAAGCATTTGTCGTTTGGGACTGCGTTGCTGGCGAAAAGGGGTTGAATGTAATTATTGTTAGAACCTGTGTCTATTAGTATTTCTAAGATTTTCCCACTCTTCGTTCTTACCTTTATGTAGGGTAGCAAAGAGTTTGCTAACCTAAAAAATTAATGTCTGTGAAGTCTACGACCTCGTGGGTGTTATTGGTGTCGTCTGCTTGCTCTAGGGGCTGAATATATTCTTCTAGTGTCTGTTCGTACTGGTTCGACTCGTCCTCTGGGACCTGATTATAATCGCGATAGAGATCGGTATCTATATGGAAATTCGATTGCCAGCTATTCTGGTGAGTCTGGTTTTTCCTCGATGTACCTTGTTGGGGTACGGGTGTCAGTCCCCTTGGTGGGAAACGGCTGAACTGCTGTGGCCTGGGTGCGTACTGTTGAGGTACGTACTGATGGGGTACTGGAACTGGTCCTCCTGGTGGGAATCGGTTTGACTGTTGCCTGATTTGGAGACTCTGACTTTGGGCGATTGGTTCTGATTTAATCATCGGATTTGCTGGCGCGAGTGGTTGCCTTGGCACGAAAGAAGATCGGTACTCTTGATTACCAAAATGTGGTGCGAAGGATTGACCACGGAATGCAATAGTAGGCTGGTTGTGGTAAAAGTTACGCGGTGGCACAGCATGGTGCGGTTGCGCTTGTAATTTTTTTGGAGCTGTCTGGTTATTGTAAGTATGGGTTGTTCTATAATTCTGGTTTTCCAGTTTGAGGCATAAATTTAGTGCGTGGGGTAAATCTGGCGGTTCTCTCATGGCGAGAAGGCGCGGCAGATCTCCTCTTAGACCACGAATGAAGGTATCTAATGCCTTGTCCCTATACGTTTGGGTTAACAGGCGCATGGCGTCGGGGCTCGCGTCCAAGCATGATACTTTATTAATAATCAGGGAGAGATGTGTATATACCAATTGGTAGAATTCTTGCACGGTCTTATTGCCTTGTATGAGAGATGCCATTTGGTATTCCAACGTGGATATGTCTCTCTTGTCGGCATAATGCATGGCGAGGCATCTAGAAATCGATTTCCATTCCAGCGGAGTGTTATATGATTCTAGAGCTATGTCCGCACTGTCTACGATTTTATTTCGTATTACGTTAAGGATTCCGTAATATTTAGGAGTCCCTTTTAGAGGCTCGTAAATATCGAGAACACGCTCGACACTCTTTTTCCAAGAGCTGAATTCTCTTGGCTCCCCATCAAATTTCCTTAGACAGCGGACTACGTCCGGAATTCTGTCCATATCATCGAGGCGATCTCGATACTCGGGGGCAATGCCCTGGTCGACCCCAGCGAAATTATCGCTGTTGGGGTTTAAACAACTGTGGACAATGGAGGGAATTCTATCTCCTAATACCCTGTCTACTATAGACGAGATTAGGGTGTCCAAAGCGTGGGTTGATGCGACATCTCTGTTCGCATCCGAATGAGACGTTGTGGATTGAAATGAATTATTAGGATTTTGTTCACCCATGGAATTCCTCGGGGGGTTGCTTACTGGTGCAATATTTCTATTGAGGGGGTTTGGCGGATTGGGCTCGAAGAAATTATCGGGGATGGGATTCGAAGGTACGCCCGTTGTGGACACGCCTGAGCGAAGGTCTGGCATTGTAGGGGTTTTTGGTTGTTGGAGTTAGTTTGTTGCTTATAATATAATAATAATAATATAAATCTTGTTCTATTAAAGTTGAGTTAGACTTAGTGGTTAAATGGTGTCAAAATCAACTTGATAAATTCTTAATTAATATAATCTCGTATTTGATATTATTTTCTTATTGAAAAATAGTTTTGTATTGATTGTGATTTTCACTTTACTTTTGAATATACATAAAATCTGTCTTACATTATGGTTATTATCGGCATCTGGGCGGCTGATCCTTTCATGGTGTCTCCCGTTTCTTGGAGGTTACAAAGTTACAAGGGCCTCGTCTCCTCAGGATAGCTGATGTGATGTTGTCCAGGATTTGGTGGCACTTCGGGGCACTGAATATTTAGTTACTGCACGGTCACTTCTTGAGGGCACTGGCAATAAAAATTGTGCTGTCACTGAGTTTTATCTGGGGTTCAATGTCACTGAACAGGTATCTTTTGTACGCGGTTGCACTAGCACTGCTTGAGGGCTCTGGCTAATAGTATATTTGCGCGGTCACTTCTTGAGGGCACTGGCAAATAATTTTACGCGGTAGCACGGTCACTTCTTGAGGGCACTGGCTAATAGTATATTTGCGCGGTCACTTCTTGAGGGCACTGGCAATATAATTTTCCGCAACTATTTTCGATTTTACGCACTTCGATACCTGTCCCTGCTCGGGCGCCAATTAAAACTTTCTAAGTTGAAGTTTTTTAAAAAAAATAATTTTTATTTTTAAAACTGGCAGCGATTCTGCCTCGATACAAACTGAACAATTTTGACTAAAAATCTATGGCTTAAATACTACTCTAAATCTAACGTCGGCGATGTGTTCCCACACTGGAGCGCGGTGTCGGATTGTGGAATGTCTGCGGTGTCGGATGAGTTGATGGGAGTTGAGACGCTTTGTCAGCAATATGACCCTAAAGCGTGTTTTGTCGTTGCTCGTGGTGGAATGCGCTGACCTATATGTTGGCGTGATATTTGAGCGTGTTTATCGTTAACTTGTACAAGATCGCTATCGCGATCTCACTGAGGGTGGTTTTTTTTTTTTTAGATTAAGGATTTTTGTTTATTCAGTCATACTATTTACAAATTGTCTTAGAACTAAACTTATATCTAAAATTAATTTGTCAGCTCAACAATAGGGGCCCGACGTATATCTTATGGCTAGGGATACATTGTTTATTACAATATTAGTGTTTACTTAATCTAATACAAGATAATAATTTAAAAGATAAAATTGACGGTATTAAGGGTAAAAACAGATATTTTTATAGAGGGCTATCCTCTATAGTGTCCGCTGGTGTTTTTTTCATAGAATGGTTGATCTTCGTTATGTGTTATTGCTTCAAATTCTGGGGCGTTGATTGATCTTACATAAAGGTATCGGTGACTGGGCTCCAAAGGCTGTTGTAGAAGCTCTTGAATATCCTGATTGGGGTGGTCGCTGAGATTCTCCAATATTTTACGAGACAGCATCATCATGAATTGTTCGATGGGCAGGCATCTCGCTTCATCGTAGAGCCACTTCGTCCTGATATATTTCAGTGTTGTAGGGTTTCGATGTAGTCCGGTGCAAGAGCGTAAAACCTTCCTCTCGAATACTCCAATCCTTTCCATGACAGTGGGCGAAATGGTGAACCAAATGGGAAAGGCGTAAGTAATGACAGGCCTTATCAGCTGCTTATAAATAAGTAACTTTGTCCTTTGGCTAAGTCCACTTCTCATCCTTAATAGAGGGTGCACCAAATGAAGTGCAAAGCTGGCTCTTTTGAGAATGTTCCTGGCGTGGTCATTAAATTTAAACTTCTCGTTGAAGTTTATTCCCAGATATTTCGTCTTTGGAGATGAAGAAACTGTTGAGCCATCCGGGAGGGTGATCTTGATGTTCCTGCTTCTTCGTACTAAAGTTGATTTTCTTCTTCCTCCAAGAACAGTCATTGGAGTTCTGAAACAGATGAGCTCCGTCTTGTTGCTGTTGATTTTCAGTCCCCACTTCAGATAGTAATCCCAAAGTTTCTTTATATGTTCCTCCACTCTTCTTGCTGCTATTTCCGGGGAAAGAGAACTACAATAGGTAATGGAGTCGTCAGCATAAAGTAGCGTATTACAGCCTACTGCGTTTGTTGGTTGATCTGGAGTGAATAGATTGAAAAGGGATGGTCCCAACTTCGATCCCTGTGGTACTCCAGCGTTTATCATTTTCGTCCCAGATTTTGAATCGTTTACCTGTACAAAAAAGGATCTATTTGTTAAAAAACTATTAATTATTCTTACTAGATATTGCGGGAAACCAAACTGAATAAGCTTGTAGATCAATCCTTTGATCCAAACGCTGTCGAAGGCCTTTTCGATGTCGAGGAGGCAACTGAGGGTGGTTTCTTCATTTTCCTTCTTTTATACTGAAATTAGGAGCGGAGGAAAAATATAGACCATTATATGTCAACTTTACTTGGAGGAAAATATATTGTTTCGTTTTTTGTCTTGTCGGTTCTTTGTAGGAGTATGATGTGATCACGGTCGGATAGATTAAGCAAAACATTGCACATGAATTGATTGTGTGACTGTGTCTGCATGAAGGTGTACGGTTTTAGATTTAAACCCTATTTGCTCATTATGCTTTCGTTGATCATTATTAATTGTGTCGTGCATATTGATCATGTAGGTACTGATATTGGCACGCAAAGTAAAGTAAATTGCAGTGTCACACCAATTTTTTTTTGTTTATATCACTGAATTTGGGCGAGGTAGGTAAATTTAATAAAAAAATTACAATTTGGGAATTTTTTGGAAACGTAAACGATTTTATACTTAATAACAATAGGCACGATTTTCTGGCACAAAAAAGAGGATGGGGTATTAAACGGTTCGTTAAAGACAAAATGGTGAACGTTCTTGATTCTTCAATAATTTTTTTTAAGAAATGCAGTTTTTAAGACTTATTGAACTACCCACCACTTTTAAATTTGTAACCTTGATTAAAAGTGTAAATTATAGCGAGATAAAATTGACGATGAATTGCAAATATAAAACAGATTTACAGCGAGCAGCAAAACAAAACAAAACACCAGTATACCAAATGGGTGGTTCGGTTTGGTTTGAATTAAGAAGTAAAAACACACACGTTTTAGTACTAAGATAAAAATATTTATTGATTTTGCTACCTATATATGAAATAGTTAATATTAATGTATATTAAATTGAATTCGAAGAACTGTCAGTTTCATAATCGGTTGAAGAATCATCTCCTGGATTGATAATTATTGCATCCGACATTGTGTCCCACATCTGCTCGTGTGAGCAGATGCAGTTTTCACAAACTTTGCGCCAATCTTCAACTGTTATTTTTGAAAATTCTTCTTCAGCTAGTTTCTGAACATCCGATAATCTAAACGTTGTATTTCGGCTTCCGACTCTTCCCTTGACTGTTGCCCAGATCTTTTCAATAGGGTTGAGATCTGGATGATAGGGTGGCAATCGTAGTACTTCGTGTCCCGCGCCGTGAATCATATCGTCAATCTTATGCTTGGGGTGGTGATTAGTCCGATGTCGCTTTATAAGGTCATAAAGTTCGACTTTGAGCATTTCTGAAGAATGCGGTATATTGTTGACGGAAAGCCATTCTAACATCTCCGATTTAACGGAAGCAGAAGTGATTTGCTTGTGTTCCCATTTGTTGTGATATGATGCGTTGTCCATTACAATAACCGATGGTTCCTCTAGGTTATTTAAGACTTGATCCTTCATCCATTTGGAGAAATTTTCAAAATTCATCTCATCGTGATAATCTCCTGTTTTCGACCCAGATTTAAATAAAAGCAAGGCATTATTCACGAAGCCCTTCGCTCCACCTGCATGCGCCATTATCGGCCTTTGGCCTTTTGAAATTGGCGCCTTTAAACCTTGACTGGTGCCGTCAGTCCATGCCCTTGGCCTTGTGTGAGAGCTGTGAATATAGCTCTCGTCCAAATAAATAATCTCATATCCTTCTGAGTACTCCCGCACCTTCCTCAGATATTTCACTCGTAAAAGTTTGATTTCATTTCTTTCGCAAAGAAATTTACGCTTGTTCTCCGTTTTCCTATAAGAAAATCCGTTTCTTTTTAAAATCCTATGTAGCGACATATTGCTTAGGTTCAGCTCCAAATCTTCCTGCACCCGTTGTCTTAACATTTTTAATGTTATCATCATTTTTTCTTCAATGTGGAAGTTGTATATAATTCGCCGAACAGCTGTGATATCAAATTCGTCCAATCCGGTTTTCCATTTTGTATGTGGTACTCTTTTAGTTGGAGATTCAATAGCGCCTTTCTTCTCATATTCTTTGATTATCCTTCTTATTGTTCGGGCCGAAATTCCCGTAAACTCCTCTGTCTGTGAATTTGCGTATGTGATGGGATTATCTATACATAAATTCCTAGCTTCTTCAATTTTTTTGTAATATATCCTAACAACGATCTTACGTCCTAGACTTCCTATTGGTTTTCCTTTTCTTGAAAGATCCATGACAATTTATTTTATTTTAATAAACGTATGTCCTAGCAATGCTTTTGTTTTCGTGAAAGTGAATTCCAAATAGGAAATCCATAATATATATGCGTTATCTTAAAATAAAAAACTCTAAAAAAAAATCTAAAAAAAAACTATACAAAACAAGGCAACAAATTTATTCCTTGCCCCTACAGGTAACCAAATGCAAACACTAATCATGTCGTAAAACTTTTAAACTTAAGTCAAGTTAAGGTAAAATCAAACATCATAAAATTAATGCTAACCAAGCACACCACCCATACAGGTACCTAGCGCTAAACCACGAAATGTTCAACCATAAAAAGGGTTGGGAACTCTTTCAAATACAATCGGACTTCTAGGTAGAAATGTATAAAAGTCGACCTCATAATAAAAAATTAAGTTTATTTAGATATTCAACAGCATTTTAGTTCTAAGCACTGTAAAGTTGGGTTACGCATTGTAAATTACAGGCAAAAACGCTTAGTGATTAAATCTCTTTCGCGTCATTTTTGTTCTCTTAAATCCTGTCTCTGCGCAATCGACCGTTGGCCAACTGTTTTGGTACGGACTATACCTTATCTGTAACTTCTATGTCCGTTTAATATCTGGAAAAGGTTTTATTGAAAGAAAATATGATTTTTTAAAAATTAACAACTTGACTGTGGAGAACACGTTGCTTGTTTTAAAAAAATCTATATAGCTACATGTTCAATTTTATCGAATTATTTTTTATAATATTTTCTAATTAAAAGAAAAACAACTATAAAGGATTGAGACAATATATCAAAATAAAAAACACTAAAACATTCTGAATAAATTTTGTATACCCTCAGCTCCCGACAATGTTTATGGGTGCCCCATTAGATGAAACCAAGAAGGCAAAACTAATCGAAGCCTTAAGATGGTTTGAAGCCATGCTTAAGGGTCATGACTTTGCTGCAGCCGATCATTTTACCATCGCAGACTTGGCACTAACAGTGACTGTGTCACAAATCGATGCTTTTGGATTCGAACTCGGTCAATATCCGCGTATCAAAGTTTGGTTCAAGAAATGCAAGGATGTACTTGAACCCTACGGTTATCAGGTATTTAAATCATTAATTTTTTTAAATCCAGGATTGCATTAATTTCTGTTTTTTTTTCTTAAGGAGATAAATCAATCGGGAGCTGATACCTTATCCGGAATGTTTCATGCTAAGCTGCAAAATAACTAAAATCGTAACAAAGTATTTAACAAGCAGACGTTATCTTAATTCTTATTGTTACCTGTCGAGTTCACTTCAAAAATAAAATTCTATTTTAAATTCGCATGAATTGATAAAGTTACCTCGTGTTTGTTTTTAAATATTTGTTTAATGCACGTGTAAACATTGATAACCCCTAAAGGTTTATGAAGAGGTTTGCTTGAGTGATAAACCAAAACAGAACGTCAGAAAGATCCAAGATTGCTTTTTCGTGGCGATAAGAATTTTTTTCATTTCAGATTGTTTGGTGGTACTTATTTTGGTAATAATATTATCTTTGAGAGTTATTTTGACTCATATATCTAGTGCGAAAGATAATATTCGCATTGATAAAAGGGGCGTTTATTTTGCAAATCGATATAAGCATTCAAAACAATTAGCATGCAAAATGCGACAATATCTCTGCTTAAATTATCAATTATTTCCAACATTAAGAAGCTTATAAGACTAATTTTTGCCCACATTAGTCCAGGGACTTTGGTGGAGAAGAGTTCAAGAAAATAAGTCCCGATGACTTGGCAAATGCAATGCTTCGAGCAAAAACCAAGATTCCGGTAATCGAAACGGGGTGTTGTATTTGGTGTTTCTGCTGGAATGGTGTTCTTGCCAATCTCCCTCAGGAACGGGCAAGTCATTCATTGTAGAATGCTGATGGTGATGTCCATCATGATACGCAGCACGGGATACGACTCCAGCGTTTCGCAACAAAAGTGCTTTGTAAATTTTGTAACGTCTGTATATCTGTTCTGGTATATGCTCTAGCAAAATCAACAGCCTGCTCAGAATGGCACAGAACTATCGGGTTGCTATCCCAGGCGACCCAGATGAGCTGATTTGACAAACTCGGACAACAGGTTATTTACGAATCTCAAGGGTAACTACGGTCGCTTGAACAGAAATTGTAGCAGATGAACCAATAGTCCAACGGCAGCGCTCATTTCGGTAGGGGATACTAATGGCCATGAGTCCTAGAGGTATCAAATAAATGGGAACTGGCTTTAGAGAAAAACTATTTTTATGAAGCAACCAATAGCCTCAGAAAGGACTGATTTCATTGTTGACTAATCTGCTACACGAAAATAGAACAACGACGTCGTATCTGGACCTAACATGTACGAACATTAATCACAAGAGCTGCAAGCGAACTTACTTACTTAATTAAGTGGCGCTACAGTCCGGAATGAACCTGGGCCGCAACCAACATGCCTCTCCAATTAGCCCGGTCCTTAGCTAACTGCCTCCAGTTGCGCACTCCAAGTTGGTTGAGGTCGGTTTCTACTTGTGCGCGCCACTTAAGGCGAGGTCTTCCTCTACTGCGTCCGACGTCTGGCTGGGAATCGAAGACTCGCGAGCCGGAGTATTGGTGTCCATTCGTTCTACATGTCCTAGCCATCTTTAACGCCCAATGCGGATTTTTTTTTGACCAGAGGCATGTCGCTGTACAGCCCGTATAGTTTTTGGTTGTATCTTCGTTTCCATAGCCCGTCCAAGCAAACGGGACCGAATATTTATCGAAGAATTTTCCTCTCAAATCGACCAAGGATTTCTTCGTCCGCTTTCGAGACGGTCCATGCTCCAGCGCCGTAGAGCAGGACTGGGATGCTCAGGGTATTATATAAGATCTTGTCAGTAGTTAGAGTGAGGGCTTTACTACTGAATTTCCTTCTTAGCCTGAAGAAACAGCGGTTGGCAAGAGTAAATCTTCGTTTAATTTCTGACGAGATATTGTTGTCAAGTCCCGTACTACCTCAAAGTTATATCTGTCAATGGCGACATTATGTCCAATTCGTCGATGTTGTGTGTCCTTTCGTGTTGACAGCATATACTTCGTCTTGCCCTCATTTACTGCTTAACCCATTTTTTCCGCTTCCTTCTCTATACTAGCAAACATGGCTATGACATCACGTTGGGTCCTACCAATGATGTCAATATCGTCGGCGTATGCTAGTAGTTGTACCGATTTTTGGAAAATTGTGGCTCTGGTGTTGGCTCGTAAGTTTTGCACAATCCTCTCCAGAATCAGATTGAAGAAATCACATGACAGCGCATCGCCTTGCCTAAATCCTTTTTTGGTATCGAATGTGTCGGTGAGGTCGTTTCCGACCCTGATGGAGCAGCAAGAAATCCCCATCGTCACCCTACGCAAACGGACGAGTTTGGGCGATGTACCAAAACTAGACAACGCTCTGTATAGTTCGTCTCTATAAATGCTGTCCCATGCGGCTTTGAAATCGATGAATAGGTGGTGGGTATCGATTTGGACTTCTTGGGTTTTTTCCAGGATCCGCCGAAGTGTAAAGATTTGATCGGTTGTGGACTTTCCTGGCCTAAAACCACACTGATAAGGAACGATCAGGTTGTTGGTAAACGGTTTCAGGCGTTCACATATTACGGCAGATAGCATCTTGTAGGTGATGTTGAGGAGATTTATTCCTCTGTAGTTGGCGCAGTTTTGTGTATCGGGCAATCGGGTCTTCCGACCAGAATCGGCTTCTGAGTTGGTGGATGTTACTTACAAAATCATCTCTGCCGGCTTTATAAAGCTCAGCGGTCAAAATCATTTTAGGTGTCCCTAAGGCTGGGATAACCATCTCGCCAATGAGCCCTTCATTCCCCAAGTCTTACGAATTCTCCAACGTAAGACTCTTATGCGCTCACGACCCGACTGATGAAAAATATGATTTAGCTAAGGATTGCTTCTATGAGCTCCTTGACAAAACCTATGTGCGACTACCGAAGTACGATCTTAAAATCGTGCTGGGAAATTTTAACGCAAAGGTAGGAAGAGAATACATCCTTAGCAGTATTGTCGAAAATACTTTAAAAAAGTTTTGTGTCGAAAGATACCTTCGCGCACCTCGTATCCTTTAACCATTCGATTAACACCATACCGCCAGCATCGAATGCAAGATTTCTCGCGCATACCAGCAAGAAACACCTGGTTTGATGAGAAATGCTGAAAGGTACTTGCAGTCAAGAACGATCCAGCTAAGGTGGAGGTGGAGAGCTGCCTTTGACACCTATAGACAAAGAAGAAGGGAAGATTATCAGCTTTTTAGAAAAAAGACAAAACAGCAAGAAAAGCACGCGATCGAGGATATAGAGAGGTGCCGCTGCTCCAGAAACGATGTTCGCAAGTTTTACCAAAGTGTAAAACGTCAAAGCCAAGGATACAAGGCTCGAACAGAATCCTGTCGAGGTGAACAAGGAAATATCGTAGTCGAAATAAAGTCGATGCTGGGGATATGGAAGAACCACTTCTGCAGACTGTCAAACGGCGATGACGAACATCATTCCGCTGTTATGCCGAGTGAGGGATTGAATGTTGGCAACGACAGCAACGACAAACAAAATCGACAATCGATTTTTTTTTTTGCAAAATAAAAAGCCGAAAGAAGATCCATACAATTAATTTCGTCACTCAAAACATAAAAAAACGTAAAACTTCGATGAACAAAATTATCAACTCCTCCATTCCCGGCGTTTTGTAAAGACCACGTGCTCCCAATTAACTGTCGCATACTAATTTGTTATTCTCGATCATATTTACAACAAAAACAAAAAATTCCTAAAAGTCAAAGCTCAACTCTAAAATTTGATTAAGCGCCAGCATTAGTGTTGTTCTGGCCCAGTGTGCAACGCTAGCGCCCACTTAAAATCGAATATTTCACACCAGATTATATCTAGATATTCTACTAAATTAAAAAAATCGGTCCAATTCACACATTAAGTTTGATACTTTGTTACAACTTTCATTAGGGCCGGGTCAATCCAATATATCTACCCAACCGCTATCACAAAATCGATTGTATCTAGTACACCATTAGTTTTACACACTTGTTTGCATTCATGTTTCAGCCCTAATGGAATAATAAATACAAAACATTACACAATGTGTCAACGCAAAAGCCCATCCTAATGGAGTATCTAGCTACAATGCATGAAAAGATAGAATAAAAAAAAAATTTATTGTGCATTCATCACTCGCAATTGAACACCACAGTACGACCGACATCAATCATTAACGCAGTGAGAGTTGCAATTTAGTGCCAACAAAAGGTGGGCTATATTCGCAACAGTCCGACGTGAAACCAATTTCAATATCTACACCCCTCCAGATCCTACACAGCTCGTCGGTTCGGCTCTATTAATTTTTCAATACATTAACATTGCAAACGGGTATCCTCCCCGATTGCAAAAAATAATTCTAACTCAGCACGGATACGTAGTATCTGCACATTTGTAATGCACGAGTGTATCAATGTATAAATCGGTGTTTCAGCCATTAGCCAAGAAAATATTTCAATTTAAAATTCCAACCTCGAATCTGCAGATACACAAACCTGTTTCAATTGATTTTTTTTTGTGTTAGCACGGGTCTGAGAGTGTATCTATGACCACCTACATCACAATTGATATATCTGGTCGAGTTTAATGGTTGGTACAATGCAGTACAAATCGTTTCCTTCTAGGTGGTGTAGTGTTGGGCGATTTGGATCAGAGCGAAAATTGCATAGATATGTCGGGTAAGTGGGGTTTCTTCTAGAGTCTTCTAGTAGAATGACTGGCCACAATTTAGAGTGGAAAATAAAAACGATAAGAGACCTCTACGTGATTGATCATGAATCGCACTATCTGTTTGTGAAGTTCCGACGTGATCGTTTGTGATTTCATTTCATTATGAAATTGGACGGACCAATACCACCTCATTATCAGTCAAAGTAAGCTTTTGTATTGTAATCAGAGTTTATAAAATAATTGTTTGCTCGCCTTCGAGATTGTGGACATTTAATATACTTGGTATCTCTGATGAGGTGCACTGTCATCCATTTTGTTGTCATGTACATTTTTTAAAATGTAATTGAGCTCACGATGTTCTATTTAACCAAAGAGTATAGAACTAACGGGTGATCCAAGTAGAGATACTTTTTTCAATAGCCTTTTTTGACAGATCACGTGTGAGTCGTGTCATGCTGTCATGTTATTTTTGTTTAGTTTGGCATTTCATAATGGAAAGACTTACGCGTGAACAACGTTTACAAATTGTTCAACTTTATTATGAAAGTTCACGTTCTGTGAGGAATGTGTTTCGTGCACTTCGCTGAACTTATGGTCAACATAATTGGCCTACTGAGCGTACTATTCGCAACACCATCACCCATTTTGAGACCCAGCATTCATTATTGGATTATATTCGACCGAATAGACCACGTCCAGCACGCTGTGAAGAAAATATAGCGGCCGTAGCTGAGAGTGTACACGAAGACCGTAGAGAGTCGATTCGGCGCCGTTCGCAGCAACTCGGACTGACGTATGGAACGACTTGGCGCATTTTACGTCAAGATCTTAAATTGAAAGCGTACAAAATACAGCTTGTGCAACAACTGAAGCCGCTCGACCTTCCCAAGCGACATCGCTTCGCTCTATGGGCTCTTGAAAAGTTCCAAGAAGATCCGACGTTTTCGAGGCAAATTTTGTTTAGCGATGAGGCCCATTTCCGGCTCAATGGGTATGTAAACAAACAAAATTGCCGCATTTGGGACGAAGAGCAACCTGAAGAGATTGAAGAACTGCCACTTCATCCAGAAAAAACAACGGTTTGGTGTGGTTTGTGGGCCGGTGGAATCATCGGTCCATATTTCTTTAAAAATTATGCCGTTGGCCACCAAGATCGTGTGATATCACACCGTTAGACTTTTTCCTGTGGGGATATGTAAAGTCAAAAGCTTATGCCGACAAACCCGCTTCGATTCAGGCCTTGGAGGAAAACATCACGCGTGTCATTCGCCAGTTACCAGTCGAAATGCTCGAACGAGTGATCGAAAATTGGACTCAACGGATGGACCATCTGCGACGTAGCAACGGTCAACATTTGATAGACATAATCTTCTAAAAATAAATGCCAAAGAATGTTCTTTCCTCGAAATGGGTCACCCTTTATATAGGGTACGCATCACAGCTAAACATTTTGTAGCCGTTTCAGACGCTGGCGGTAAGTGCGAAGGGGAAATTTCGTAGATCGTATGCGTCGGCAAGGCTGTTGTTTGATGCTGGGGTAGTTATGTGAACACTGGGGTATCAATATCAGTACCCCACATAGAAAATATTCGCTGTATGAGATGCGCACTCTATGTAGTTCTATAATCTTTGCTGGAAGTTATTTCTGTCAATGGAGACGTTCTGTCCAATTCGTCGATGTTGAGTGTAGTTGTGTTGACAGCATATACTTCGTCTTGCCCTCATTTACTGCTAAACACATTTTTGCCGCATCCTTCTCTATACTAGCAAACGTGGCTATGACATCACGTTGAGTCCTACCAATGATGTCAATATCGTCGGCGTATGCTAGTACAAGGTTGCGCAAAAGTAATCCTCCTATCAGGAAATGCTATAAATTTTGCGATTGGCCCCTAATTTCAGTTCTGTTTTGACATTTGTGTAGTTAACACATGCGAAATACACGTTAATAAACAATGTTACGCTACACTGCTCCAGAACGCGGAATATTGAGCAATAATCGGTCGGTGACTTTGGCACAACGTGAATTTCGTCGCAGATTTCCTAGCCGTCCAACGCCTACTGGTGAAACACTGCGACGTTTAGCCGCTCGCCTCGTAGAGACTGGCACAACACGAGATGCTGCCAGGCGTGGCAGACCCCGGAGTAGCCGTTCTGCAGAGAATATTGCTGCTGTAGCCGAAGATGTCGGGGAAGCGCCGTCGACATCGACCAGACGACGTGCCACGCAAATGGGTATCAGTCGACGGTCTTTACAGCGAATTTTGGTATAAGTTTTGAAGATGTTTCCGTACAAGGTCAAGACGGTGCATCAGCTGTTAGCTGCTGACCGCCAATCGCGTCTAACATGCGCTCAAGCCATCCTTAATTACCACCAAGAGGAAGATGATTTTTCATCAAAACTAATCATGAGTGATGAGGCCCATCTCCATCTTAGCGGGTACGTAAATAAGCAAACTTTACGCTTCTGGGGCACTGAAAATCCGCGTTTAACCCACGAAGAGCCATCACACCCGCTCAAAGTCACTGTATGGTGTGCTGTTTTCGCTGGAGGAGTCATCGGACCTTTTTTCTTCGAAGACGTCGCAGGCCAAACGGTTAGTGTGATTGGTGAGCGCTACAGAGCAATGATCAACGAGTTCCTTTTACCGCAACTTGATGAATTGGGATTGGAAAACATGTGGTTCCAATAGGACGGTGCAACGGCACACACTGCACGTGCCACAACCGATATGCTGAAGGATGCATTTCTCGGGCGCCTAATCTCCTGTTTTGGCGATTTGCACTTGCCAGCAAGATCACTTGATTTGACCGCTCCAGACTTCTTTTTGTGGGACTTTTTGAAGTCGCGGGTTTATGTCAACAAGCCTCAGACTCTTGCAGCTCTTAAGGACAATATCCGTCAAGAATGTGAGGACCTATCGCCGGAAGTTTTGGCCAAAGTGATGGAAAATGCCATAAAAAGGGCTCAAATGACAATCAACTGTGGCGGCGGCCAGTTACATGACATCATATTCTCGACTTGATGTAAAAAAAACTAAAAGACCAAATAAAAATAATCCGCAAGAAGAATCAAAGTTTTTCATTTTTTTTTTAAATTACAGCCAAAAAAACATCGGAAGGTTGTATTTAGTTGCACCGATTTTTGGAAAATTGTGCCTCTGAAGTCTGGTGTTGGGTCGGGAGTTTTGTACAATCCTCTCAAGAATCAGATTGAAGATGTCACATGACAGCGCATGGCCTTGCGTAAATACTTTTTTTGGTATCGAATGTTTCGGTGAGTCGTTTCCGACCCTGATTGGGCAGTGAGAATTCTTTATAGGCATCATACACAGATGGACTACTTTGGGCGGTATACCAAAACTGGAACTGCACAAAGGTCTGTGCAGTTCGTGTCTCTAAATGATGTCGTATGAGGCTTCAAAATCGATGAATAGGCCGTGCGCCTCGATTTAGATCTCTTGGGATTTTTCAAGAACCTAAACCATTTCCTGTTGGTTGTTGCATGTCGGTTGAGGATCAGGTTTATTCCGGACTGATGCGCCACTGTAGTAAGTAGCACATTCCTGACCTAAGCCCACACAGATAAGGGCCGATAGGTTGTTGGTAAGCGTTTTCAGGCGTACACAACTCACATATTACGGCAGAAAGGGTCATTAAGGCAATGTTGAGAAGACATATGCCTCTGTAAATGGCGCAGTCTCCCCAGAGGATCTCCTTTTTTTATGGATCAGGCAAACGATGCTGAGGTTCCATTCTTGAGGCATACTTTCATCCGACCAGATTTGGCTTTTGAGCTGGTGGATGTTTCTTACGAAGTCAACTCCGCCGGCTTTATAAAGTTTAGCGGGAAGACCGTCATTTCCGATAGTCTTATTAAGCTTGAATTTAGATATTGGTAACCGCACTTCACTCAGGTCGGGTGGTTGGCAGTTTTCGCTGTTGTTGCCAATATTGAAAGGTCCGTTCTGCCTGACAGCGGAAAGTTGTTCGTCATCGCCGTTTAACAGTCTGCGGAAGTGGTTCTTCCATATCCTAAGCATTTACTGTGTTCCAACAACGATATTTCCTTGTTCATCTCGACAGTATTCTGTTCGAGCTTTGCATCCTTGGCTTTGACGTCTTACACTTTGGTAAAACTTGCGAACATCGTTCCTGGAGTAGCACCTCCCAAAATCCTTGATCGCGCGTTTTTCTTGCTCTTTTGTCTTTTTTCTGAAGACCCGATGTTCTTCCCTTCTCTATTGCCTATAGAGCTCAATGGCAGCTCACGTCATCACCTGCAGCTTATCGATGTGGGCTTCGTTTTTAGCAGTGAGCATCTGTCTTCATTCCTCAAAATAAGGGTTTCGTGTTGGTGGGCGCGTGAAACCTAGCACATCAGTTGCGGCTGATCTAACTGATTGTTGGCATCGTTGCAATTGTTATTCGACATTCGATGCTGGTGGTATGGTGTCAATCGAGAGGTTTAGGAATACGCATTCCGCGAAGGTCTTGGCGGTCTCTTGTGATTGCAGTCGAAATTACATTTTTTCACAGTATTTCTGGATTGTTGTGGAGTGTTGGATATCCGCATTCCTACCTTGGCTGCAACAAGGTAGTAGTCCGAGTCGATGTTAGCTCCTCGGAATGTTCAGATATCCAAAATACTGGATGCGTGCCTCTATCACAATGTGATCAATTTTGTTGACCGTTCGATGATTTAGAGGAAACCGTGTGCAGGCTATAGTGGCATTTCGTTACCCAGCGAAGTCAATTAGCCTAAGTGCGTTACCAGACGTTTTGTCGTGTAGGCTGCGCCCTCCGACAATAAAGCAGAAAATGTCTTCTTTTCATACATTTGCCTTCAAATATCCAAGTTCGATTTTAGCCTAGGAGTCGCTCATAGCTTTTATCAAGGAGCTCGTTGCAGCAATCCTTAGCTACCTCATCTTTTTCATCCATCGGGTCGTGGGCGCATAAAAGTCTTACGTTAGAGAATTCGTAAGACTTGGAGAATGATAGCGCAATAGATTTTAGACCTGGGATCGATTCCTAGCCGCAGCAACACCTAAAATGATTTTTCACTGGCCCTCCATTCGTGATGATCTGACAAATCCTCCGAGTAGTGTCAATAGTCAAGAATAGCTTATCTCAACTTCGCTGTTCGGAGTCGTTATAAAACAAGAGGTCCCGCCATCGTGCAAGAAATACACACACATACATGAATAGTTGTGAGATTGCTAGGCCTTGGGTACTAACGAACCCCTTGCGCCAAAAACTTTTTTTTTTTTGTTGAAAAATTTGGACTGGATGTGCATTGTTACAATGCGTTCGCTTATGTCTTGGACACATAAGGCATCATGCCTTAGTCTGACACTTATGACAAATCCGCATCCGAAAAGTCGCTGTTTCTGCTAAAACACGATCCGTAGTAGATGTCACAGTTTTTCATCCTTTTTTTGCCCCGCCCATACCATTGTATTTCCTGGATGCAGTAATGTCTGCATTGTGTTTAGGGCTTCCTTTTATGTTCCCACATTGCAGGTGCAGATACGAACGTCGTTGTCCTTTTTCGTCTATCAGGTTCATCAACAGTAAAATTAATAATCTCCGAGGCTGTTGTTTGCATCGTCACAATAGTTTCCTTTGTCCGTGAGTGGTTAGTTAACAGAAAGCACAACCCTCGACACGGAGGGCTAGTTCCAATTTATTAAATACCTCTAGACTCGGGACCATGAGTACCCACTACGGGATTGATCGCTGCCGTTGACCTTTCGGTTCATCCGCCACCATCTCTGTTCAAGGGGCTTGAATTACCCTTAAGATTCCTCTACAACCCGTTGTCGGAAGTTGTAGAGGAAGCTCATTTAAAATCACCTGGGTCAGCAGGCCGAGTATTCCGTGCCCATCTGTGTGTTGCTTGGTGTAGTTTTTCGTCGTGTTATCAGCACGAACATGAATGACTGCTTGGTAATAAATAGTCTACACATCGGATCTAGTCAAGTTGGAATAGTAAGAACTTTTTAGCGACATGAATGTTGTACATGCCTTCCCTATGTAGGTGTTCATTTCAATACAAAACTTGTTCAAATAAATCCATAAACATCATACAACGGTCTTCGCCTCGATCTGAAAACCATCTGAACTCGTTATTTTCGAATCTCTTCAGTTGCGTCTCAAATCTGAATAACAGCATCTTAATGGGCTACCAAAAAGCATGACTTTACATTTTAAGCTTCCATTAGGAGAAGAAACCTTGAGAAACCTATCATATTTCCATTGAAGTTTAGAATCGTCGGCTAATTGGAAGACTACTCCATGAGCCAATAGGAACACCAGAAAAGTGCTTAATGGTGTCAGCTGTTCTTGTGTCGGCGTGCGAACTCATATTATGTTGGCAAATAAAACTTTGATCCAGATTCCCGTAACGCCTTAACTGATGTCATCGAAGTAGAACACTTTCCGAGCAAGTCTTTGCATAGGACAAATCCAAATCAGAATTATGGCTGATTCTACCATAAGAGAAAATTTTAAAAAGCCATACAGATGACACATCGCATAGAGGAAAAATTGTTCTATGGCGGGACACGCTGGCACAGCCCGTGCACACAGTGCCATATGCTTGGATCTCGTTTACCATGAAGGTGGTGAGCAAAAGTTTCTGTTTTTTGTTCTCAATGCGTCATTATATAGGTGTACACTTTCGGTCCAACCCAGCCTATTTTCTGGATAGCAGTAATGTCTGCTTTAAGCTTGCTTGCAGCAATTTTTTTATTTAAGATTTGCATCTTTTCTACTGAGGGTTTTAACATAACGGGTGGTCTAATTTTCAAGGCTGATGTTGAATTTGAACCACACCTAAACGTCATTTTTTTTGTTCTGCATTTCATTTGACATTTTCAATTTCAGACTTTTTCAGACAATTCGAGCCATGGAAAGATACACAATCGAGCAACGCGTTAAAATTATTCAGGATTTTTTGGAAATGTGCGTTCAAATCAAAATGCTTATCGTGCACTTCGTGATTTTTTCGGTCAATTTAATCGTCCAAATGTGCGTACAATCGGAAAAATCGTGCAAAAATTCGAGCAAACCGGGTCTGTAGGAGATGTGAAAAAACCAGTGCATGCTCGTACGGCTCGTACTGCAGAAAATATTGCTGCTGTTCGCGATAGTTTGGCTGATGAGCAGTCCAGCTCAACTCGTCGTCGTGCCCAACAATTGCACCACTCACGCTCATCGTTGATGAAGACTGATGAAGACTTGCATTTACACGCTTACAAGGTGCAATTGACTCAAGGACTAAAGGCTCTTGACCATTTCAAGCGTCGTCAATGGTCAGAATGGCAAGAAATGGCAACAGTCGATGATCAATTTTCGAAGAAAATCATCTTCAGTGATGAGGCACATTTTCACCTCAGTGGATGATTCGTCAATAAGCAGAATCGCCGCATTTGGGCGAACCATAATCCAAAAGTGATTGTCGGAAAAAAACCAATACACCCACAAAGAGTGACTGTTTGGTGGGGTTTATGGCTGGCGGCATCATCGGGCCGTATTTTTCCCAAAATGAGCTCGGTCGGGCAGTTACTGTGAATGGTGTTCGCTCTCGTGAGATGATAACGAACTTTTTATGTCACAAATTGGGGTTATTTGAAAGAAAAGGTGTATGTTGACAAGCCAACAATAATTCAAGAGCTAAAGGATCAGATAATTCGGCACAATTACGGCATAGAACCTCAATTATGCCTCAACGTCATCGAACATTTGGATGGAGGTGTGCCGCCGAGGTCGCGGCGGCCATTTGGCCGACATTTTGTTCCACACATAATTGAGCCACACCAATATTATCACAGCAAAAAGAAATGACAATAATTTCCTAAATACTTTGTGTTTTATTCAAAATCAACATCGGCCCTTAAAATTTATCCACCTCTCTTAATGTAGGGACACGAACTTTTTTTTTGGTTAAAAGTCCGCAACAATAAAATCTGTTTCTTCTGATGCATTTGCTTCCTTCGTATCAACATTTCCCTAAGTGATTGCAGGTTTAATCCAAACTACAATAGCCAACCTTTGGAACGTGCTTATGTGCATAAAAAACCTTAGAATGAGCACTTCGTTGCATTGTCCCAGGTATTGCTTCGTGTGTTATCCTTTCAAAATAAATTATCCTTGGCTAATGCTAAGAAGGTACAACCGAGCCATGTTAACATTTATGGCTAGGATTATTTTACAACCACCCTCACTTGCATTCAAGACTTACACCGAATCTTATGATAAAATATTGCGTGATCTGTAAGTCTCCATCTAAGCCGACACAAAGTGTGCATGTATTTCGGTGTACTGTCTCACCATTACCCGACATATGTAATGTTTATCTGGCTCACTTCACTTTCATTAATTTAGCAAGAGTAGGTAGCAAGCTGTCCCAAAAGGCCATTGTACCCGCAAAATAACAACAACAACAACAACAAATTAGCATATTGCGTTTGTGTCGGTATCGGTATGTTGTTGAAGTTGTATTTCTATCTTTCAGTTTTTTATTCAGTTCCGGTGCAGTAGATAAGCTACATGTTGAGAAAAAAAAAAACTTTGTTCCATAAAATGACTGTTCAGCCGGATTTCCCAACTAATAAAAAGTGGATACATAATCAAAATAGTTTTACAAAACATCAGTTTGTGTCGGACATCCAACACTTTATTTTGTTTAGCATATTGCTTCGTGGAGCACTGACTCATTTATTGGTGCGTGTTCAAAATTGTATAACCATCGAGATTCCATGACGCTGCCTACCAAAGCTGAAGATACATATTACATTAGGCCTTAACCTAGATTTGGTTTGTCGATATTTTTTGGATATTTGGTTTGTCGACTAAAGCTGATTCCCAATCTGTCATATTAAAACTCGAAAGGTTTAGTCTGGCGACATATGCGGTAATGAAAACTTTTATTGGACTTGTACGTTACGGATTAAGCGATAGTTTATGTGACGGCAATAAAGTTGACAGATGATGATTTATAAATTCATGTGAGGATAAATCAAATAATATGGACTCAATGTAGATATACAGCTTTTGAAAAGGGGACATAACAGTTATTGTATCTTCTTTCTTATGATATAAAACAGAAGTGACAAACGTAAGACCGTAATCCCTGGAAGCAATCTCGTTGAATTCGAAATCAGAGCACGAATGCCGACTGTCTCTTAACGAGATGGCGAAGCAATTTACGATTCACCTCTTTTGGGTGCCGGGCCACGCTGGCATACAAGGGAATTGCAAGGCAGATGAGCTTGCCGGATTTTGCTTACTTAAGTGGCGCTACAGTTTGGAATGAACCTGGGCCTCACCCACATGCCTCTCTAATTAGCTCGGTCCTTAGATAACGGCCTTCAGTTGCGCACTCCAAATTGGTTGAGGTCGGTTTCTATTTGTGCGCGCCACTTAAGGTCTTCCTCTTAGGCGTGCGACGTTTGGCTGGGAATCGAAGACTCTGCGAGCCTTTGTATTGGTGTCCGTTCTTTCTACATGTCATAGCCATCTTAAGCGTCACATGCGGAGTTTTTCGAGCAGGGGCATGTCGCTGTACTGCTCGCATAGTTCTTGGTTGAGTCTTCTTCTCCATTGCCCGTCAACGCAAAAGGGGAAAGAACAATTTTCCTCTCGAATCCACCAAGGATTTCTTCATCCTTTTGGAGACGGTCCATGCTTCAGCAGGACTGGGATGATCAGGGTCTCATATACAATCTCCTTAGTAGTTCGAGTGAGGGCTTTACTACTGAATTGCCTTCTTAGCCCGGAGAAACAGCGGTTGGCAAGAGTAATTCTTCGTTTAACGAGATATATATATAGTGGAGGTGAGTCCCGTACTACCTCAAAGTTATATCTGTCAATGATGACGTTCTGTCCAATTCGTCGATGTTGTGTGTAGTTTCGTGTTGGCCATTTTTACCGCTTCCTTTTCAATACCAGCAAAAGTGATTATGACATCACGTTGAGTCCTACCAATGATGTCAATATCGTCGGCGTATGCTAGTAGTTGTACAGATTTTTGGAAAAGTGTGCCTCTGGTGTTGGCTCGTGAGTTTTGCACAATCCTCTCAAGAATCAGATTTTAGAAGTCACATGACAGCGCATCGCCTTGCCTTAATCCTTTTTTGGTATCGAATGTGTCAGTGAGGTCGTTTCCGACCCAGATGGAGCAGCGAGAATTCTCCATCGTCATCCTACACAAACGGACGAGATTGGGCGGTATACCAAAACCAGACATGGCTCTGTATAGTTGTTCTCTATAAATGCTGTCGCATGCGGCTTTGAAATCGATGAATAGGTGGTGGGTATCGATTTGCACTTCTTGGGTTTTTCCAGGATCTGCCGAATTGTGAAAATTTGATCAGTTGTGGACTTTCCTGGCCTAAAACCACACTGATAAGGGCCGATCACGTTGTTGGTAAACCGTTTCAGGCATCCGCATATTACGGCGACTAGTGTCTTGTAGGCTATGTTGAGGAGACTTATGCCTCTGTAGTTTGCGCAATTTAGTTTCCTTTTTTGTGGACCGGACAAACGATGCTGAGGTTCCATTCTTGAGGCATACTTTCTTCCGACCAGATTCGGCTTATGAGTTGGTGGATGTTACTTACCAAGTCATCTTCACCGGCTTTATAAAGCTCGGCGGGAAGGCCGTCATTTCCGGCAGCCTTAATAAGCTTCAGTTTAGATATTGCTATCCTCATTTCACTCAGGTCGATTCGTTGTCAGTTTTCGCTGTCGTTGCCAAGGTTCGTTCTGCCTGACAGTGGAATGTTGTTCGTCATCGCCGTTTAACAGTCTGCAAAAGTGCTTCTTTCATATCCTCAGCATCGACTGTGTCTCAACTACGATAATTCTTTGTTTCCTTTGACAAAATTCTGTTCGCGCCTTGTATCATTCACTTTGACGTTTTACACGTTGGTAAAACTTGCGAACATCGTTCCTGGAGTCGCACCTCCCTATATCCTCGGACGCGCGCTTTTCTTGCTCTTTTTTCTTCTTTCTGAAAAGCCGGTGTTCTTCCCTTCTTCTCTGCCTATAGAGCTCAGTGGCAGCTCTCGTCTTCACCTGCAACAGCGAGCATCTGTCGGCATTCCTCATCAAACCAAACATAGCACATCAGTTGAGGCTGATCTAATGGCTTGTTGGCATCGGTGCCATTGTTCTTCGACATTCGATGCTGGTGGTATGGTTTTAATCGAGAGGTTAAGGGATACGCGTTGCGCGAAGGTCTTGGCGGTGTCTTGCGATTGCAGTCTTTCGACATTCAATTTTTTTTAGTCCGATTCGATGAGAGCTCCTCAGAATGTTCGGACATCCAAAATACTGGATGCGTGCCTCTTGTGTATCGCTATATGATCAATTTGGTTGACCGTTCGTTGATCTGGCGACCGTCATGTCCCCTTATGGATATCGTGGTGAGGAAACCGTGTGCTGGCTATAGTGGCATTTCGTTCCGTATCGAAGTCAATTAGCCTAAGTCCGTTACCAGACGTGTTGTCGTGTAGGCTATGTTTTCCGACAATACTGCTAAATATGTCTTCTCTTCCTACCTTTGCGTTAAAATCTCCCAGCACGATTGTAACATCGTACTTCGGTAGTCGCTCATATTTTTTGTCAAGGAGCTCATAGAAGCAATCCTTAGCAAAATCATCTTTTACCCCCGTTGGGACATGAGCGCATATAAGGTTCATTTTGGCGAACATGGCCTTGATACGGAAATGTTACAATGCGGTCGCTTATGCCTTGGAAACAGAAGACTTCTTGCCTAAGTCTGGGACTTATAACGAATCCGCATCCGAATAGTCTTTGTTTTTGCTCACTATAACACGGTCCGTAGTAGATGACACAGTTTTTCATCCTCTTTCCGGTACATCCCATTTCCTGTATGGCAGTAATGGCTGATTTGTAGCAGTTAAGAGCTTCCGCTAGTTGTTCGCTTGCACCTCTCCTGTTTAACGTTCTCGCATTCCAGGTGCTGATACGAACGTCTTTGTCCCTGTTTTCGTTTGGCATGGTCGTTAACAATAAAATCAGTCCTTTCCAAGGCTATTGGTTGCTTCGTAACCGTTCGTTTTTTTTTTCATATTTGGGTGGCTATCCCAAAGTACAACCCCAAATTTTGTGAGCCACTTCCAATTTATTAGAGACCCCTAGGACACGGGGCCATTAGTATCCACTACGGGATTTTCCTTTCGGTTCATCCGCCACCATCTGTGTTCAAGGGGCCTGACTAACCCATGAAATTCCTAGATAACCTGTTGTCCGAATATGTCAAAGCAGCTAGTCAAGGTTCGCCTGGGATAGCAGGCCGGGAATTCATTCCGTGCCATTCTGACCTGGCTGTTAATAGTTTTGCTGCTTTTCGTCGTGTTATCGATACTCGCGCTTATCGTTCAGCGAGTCAAATCCGGTTGGACGAGACCAGTACCCGATGGTTACCACTTGGAGGTTAAAAATAGCCACTTGATGTGTAGTCAGAGTTACAACCACTGGGCATTGCCAATTTTAAGCTCTGAGTTCTAAAAATAAAAAAAAATCTAATAACCTGATCGAATATTATCAGTTCGGTTTTAGGGAAGCAAAATCCATAATTAATCAAATCTTGACACTTCGGCAGATCATGGGAAAAAAAAACCGAAGTCCAAATCGATACACACCACCTTTTCGTCGATTTCAAAGCCCCACGCGAGAGCAATTATAGAGGCGTATAGGTACTACACAGCGCCATATATCCCACAAACTGGTCCGTTTGCATAGGATGACGATGGAGAATTCTCGCTGTTTCATCATCATCGGCAATGACCTCATTCGATACCAAATGATGTCGGCATTATCTTGCGACTCTTTTAACACCATTCCTGAGGACCTTCTTTTGGTATCGACTAATACTTACACCAAAATAACGAAGAGCTACATATCCGCACATTAAAGCTACATAACTGCCATACACGACGACTTATATCAATTAAAACACAAGTCGTAGCTTAGAACTGAGCTTTCATAACAAGCAATAAAAAAATCTTTTGCAAGATCATTTGTTCTCAAGCTTTTATCTGCTGTCTAATAAAAATCGTTGGAATATTCCCCGACCCAGCTACACCTGGTAAATACGAGTATAGAATTCATGACACAGAAACCTTGGCTAGATACCCATATACCTGCGTGTTGGTTAATTCAATTGCAATTAAATTGCCTCAACGGCTCTACGTAGTTCTACCTATAAAACAAATGTTATGACTAGTTAGCTACTATTGATTTGTATCTAACAAATAACTGCCCAATGTCGTGCCCTAGTAATTTCCAAAACCAAAAAAAAAAAACTTCAATCTAGATACGCAAATAAGTAAAATTACCTACCTACGTACTACATTACCAACGCATCTGAGCCAATGAAAGTAAGTGGCTTTCGAAGGGACTTACAATTAGAGCTAAACGCCTTCCCAAATGACTTGCTATATTTCGGGGCAAGTCATTAAATCCCCCGAAAAAAAAGAACACGCAACATTTGAATGTCTGAATGATTCATAAAAAACCCAAATCCATTGGAACAGGTCAGGGGGAATGGGCAACACAACTCCACTGAGTAAACGTCGAAAGACCCCCCCCCCCCCCCCCCCCCCTTCCCTAACCAAAACTAGAGAACTTCACTGTGAAAAAAAAAACTTGTTTCGTTTTTTTTTCAAATGTTTTTCTCTTTTTTTCCAAAAAAAAAACAATGCAAAGCCAAAAAAACTCAACTAAAACAACAAACACTTGCTGGAATTTGTTTACCAACAGAAATTCAGAATAAAAGTTGAAGGTCAACGGTGTCAAATAATTGTATTTAGCTACAGAGGACTCTGCGGAGGGTACTGCGTTATATTTAGATTTAAATCGCGTTTGGAATTATTCTCGAATTTTGACAAATTGCGATATTATTCCAGAAAAATTTTTGTTTTGCTAAAAATAAGAAAAACTTGAGAGATTTCGTGATGTAAACACTGCAAAGATAGCGTTATCAAGCCGGCTTAACAACGTTTCGGGTTGAGATTGATGTTGAGTTGTGAGGAGAAAACGAAAATTGTTTTAACAATATCATGAGCAAGTGACCAGATACTTCTAGAATATCGTTACTGTTTTGTATGCAAACACAGATGCGAATACAGTTTTTGCCTCGTAATGCTGATTGTGCAGAAATGTGAAAATCATTATGCAGGGTTACGTGACAGCTAGACTTTGTGAAGTGAAATTGATGTTAGGCCGTGAGCCAATCTTACGTCGTGTGGTAAATATGCACTTAAAAATGGGAGCTAGCAAAAGTTCGTAAAGTGGAAAATTTTTGACATTTGGTGTTCTTAAAGCAGTTCGAGAGAGATGGACATATGGCACATTTGTGGGTTATTTCTCATTACCAGTCTTCACATACTTACATAAGCGGCCCAGCGTCCGGAATGAAACTGGACATCAACCTACAAGTGGCTGCAATTTATCCGGTCCTTAGCCAACTGCTTGCAGTTGCGCATGCAAGTTAGGTCTTCCACTACTGCGACCGACCGTGAAGTTTGGCTTTGAATGAAAGACTATGTGATTCTTAGTTCTGGTGTGCATTAGCTAAACATGCCCTAGCCGTCTAAAGCGTCCATTGTGGAGTTTTTTTTTTTTTGACTAGGGACATGTCGCTGTACAGCTCGTATAGTTCCATAGCCCGTCAATGCCAATTTTTCGAAAAAAATTTCTCTCAAAACGACCAAGGATTTCTTCATCCGCTTTGGGTAAGGTCCATGTTTCTGCGCCGTAAAGAAGATTGGGAGTATCCGTCACATAAGGTCAAGCGACATAAGGCCAAATTAATAAACTTGGCATTATGGCGCTTTATAAAACTGGTATAAGAATAAATTCTAGCATTTGGCATAATGACACTTCGATAAATCGACACTAGGCCAAATGAGGAAAATGACATAAAGCCGAATGGTGCTCAAATCAAATTATATGTACACGTATCAGGGAAGCAAATATAATATTCGATCGACAGAGTCATAAAGCCAAATTGGCCATTTGACGCTTTATAAAAATGATGCTAAGATTTGGCCTTATTTGGCCTTCACAAAGCGTCAAAAGACCAAATTTATAGAGATTTTGAACTATGACGCTTGGCCATTTGTCACGCCACAGGATTTTGATGATCAGGGTCTTATATAGGAACTTCTTAGTAGTTCGAGTGAAGATTTTACTACTAGATTGACTTCTTAGCCCGAAGAAACAGCGTTTGGCAAGAGTAATTCTTCGTTTAATTTCTGACGAGATGTTGTTGTCAGAGTTGTTAGCGGAGCCGAGGTAGATAAAATCCCGTACTTTCCGTCAATGGTGACGTTCTGTCCAATTCGTCGATATTGTGTGTCCTTTCGAGTAATCACCAAATACTAAGTCTTACCCTCATTTACAGCTTAACCCATTTATGGCGCTTACGTCTCTATACAAGCGTGGCTTTGACATCGCCTTGAGGCCAACCAATTTTGTCAATATCGTCGGCGTACGTCAGTAGTTGCAACGAATTTTTGTAAGATTGTGCCTCTGGTGTTGACACGAGAGTTTTGCACAAACATCTCAAGAATGAGATCAAATAAGTAACATGACAGTACATCACCTTGTCACCTAAATCCTTTTGTAGAATCAAATGCTTGTCCTACACAGACGGACGAGTTTGGGCGGTATACCAAAACTAGACATAGCTCTGTATAGTTCGTCTCTATTAATGCTGTCCTATGCGGCCTTTAAATCGATGAATGAACCCACCAACTCATTCATCGATTTTAAGGCCGCATCGATTTGGACTTTTAAGGGTTTTTCCCAGGATCTGCTGAAGTGCGACAAATTGATTGGTTCTGGACTTTCCTGGCCTAAAACCGCACTGATAAGGTCCGATCTGGTTATTGGTAAACTGTTCCAGGTGTTCACATATTACGGCAGATAGGATCTTGTAGGTGAAGTTGAGGAGACTTATGCCACTGTGGCTGGCGTAGTTTATGGGGTCTCCTTTTTTGTGGATCGGGCAAACGATGCTGAGGTTCCATTCTTCAGTCGAACGTTAATCAGACCAGATTTGACTTATGAGTTGGTGGATGTTAGGAGTAGAGGCCATCATTTCTGGCAGCCCTCTTAAGCTTGGCTTTAGATATTCCTCTCCTCACTTCACTCAGATCTGGTTGTTGGCTGTTTTCGTTGTCGTTGCCAATATTGAATGCTTCTGACAGCGGAATGTTCTTCCTCATCGCCGTTCAGCAGTCTGCAGAAGTGGTTCTTCCATATCCTCAGCTTCAACTGTATCCCAACTACGATATTTCCTTGTTCATCTCAAGGGGGTTCGAGGTTCGAGCCTTGTAACACTGGCTTTGAAGTTTTACACTTGCGAAAATCCTTCCTGGAGTGGCACCTCTCTATATCCTCGATCGCGCGTTTTTCTTGCTCGTTTTTCTTCATTCTGAAAAGCCGTTATTCTTTCATTATTGTTAGCCTGTAAAGCAAACAATAGTAAGCTACTCTCGTAGCTAGCTCTCGAAGCTTAGCTCAACTGTAGCTTAGCTGCCTTGCAGGCCTCGTTCTTGGCTGCGAGTATCTGTCAAATTCCTCATCAAACCAGTTGTTGGTTGGCGCGAAAAATAGGACATCAGTTGCAGCTGATCTGATGGCTTTTTGGCATCGTTGCCATTGTACTTCGACATTCGATGCTGGTGGTATGGTGTTAATCCAGAGGCTAAGGAATACGAATTGCACGAAGGTCTTGGTGGTTGCTTGCGATTGCAGGCTTTTGAAATTACATTTTTTCACAGTTTTTCTGGATTGTTGTAGCGTAGTGGATATCCGCATACTTACCTTTGCTGCAACAAGGTAGTGGTCCGAGCCGATGTTAGCTCCTCGGAATGTTCGGACATCCGAAATACTGGAAGCGTGCCTCTTGTCTATCGCTATGAGATCAATTTGGTTGACCGCTCGTTGATCTGGAGACCTCCATTTCCCTTATGTTTATCGAGGTGATGAAACCGTGTGCTGGCTATAGTGGCATTCCGTTCCGTAGCGAAGTCAACTAGCCTAAGTCCGTTACCAGACGTGTTGTCATGTAGGCTATGTTTTAGCTAATACTGCTAAAGATGTCTTCTCTTCCTACCTTTACGTTAAAATCTCCCAGCACGATTTTAACATCGTACTTCGGTAGTCGCTCATAGGTTTTGTCAAGGAGCTCATAGAAGCAATCCTTAGCTAAATCATCTTTTTCCTCCGTTTGGGCGTGAGCGCATATAACATTCCTGTATCGCGAAATTAAAGCCAATCAGAGTCTACCCTCGTTCTACAACAATAACCAATACTGCTAAAGATGTCTTCCCTTCTTCCTACCTTTGCATTAAAATCTTCCAGTACGATCTTAACATCGTACTTCGGTAGTCGCTCATAGATTTTGTCAAGGAGCTCATAGAAGCAATCCTTAGCTAAATCATCTTTTTCCTCCGTTGGGACGTGAGCGCATATAAGGTTCATTTTGGCGAACTTGGCCTTGATACGGAAATGTTACAATGCGGTCGCTTATGTCTTGGAAACAAAAGACTTCTTGCCTAAGTCTGGCACTTATAACGAATCCGCATCCGAATAGTCTTTGTTTTTGCTCACTATAACACGGTCCGTAGTAGATGTCAAAGTTTTTCATCCTCTTTCCGGCACATCCCATTTAATTTCCTGTTTGGCAGAAATGTATGCTTTGTAGCAGTTTAGGGCTTCCGCTAGTTTTTGGCTTGCAGCTCTCCTGTTTGATATTTTCACATTTCAAATACAGATACGAAAGTCGTTGTCCTTTTTTCCAAGAACTTCCTCAAGTTTCAAGTAATCTGTCCAGTACTGCGTACGTTGAGACTCCAGCTTCAAGTACAAACCACATTCCAACAGCCATATAGACCTCCCAATTTTTTTCGGATTCCTCCACCATCGTAATGTTAGGTTTGAATAAAAATCGGGAGTCCGATTTTTTTTAAAGACTAGTACACTGTCTATTAGGCGCAAGTAAAGTTTTTGTAACTAATCGCTCTACAAGACAAGTTTTTGAATTTTTTTTTAAAACTTCACCGTACTAGCAAAAAGCCAATGGCTCTATGATTAGTGACCAACAGATGGAAGAACTGCCGCCAGAAATATATATTTCTGTGTCGGTCTAACTTTTGATTAGGAAAAACAAGAAAGACTATCTTTTGTATTTTTCTATTTGAAAAACTAATTACACAAATAAATGTTACCCCATGGGATGGAGTATGAAACAAACTCCACACCTCTCAAGCCCATCAAAACAAATCAATAAATGCCATCACCTGTAAAATTGAAAAGTAAAAACATGGACACATAACTTTATCCCACTCAAACACATTTCCCAGACCTCTAACCGGATAGATAGCTAGAGAATGTATGACATCTCTACAGTGTAAACTGACGCGTATTATTGTTAGTCGTGCAGCCCCTCATTCCACATAAGAGAGAGCGAGTTAACCAAACACCAAAACGGGGGCCTATCTGACCTACCATATCTCCACGGCCACGACGGCACTCCATACAATCAAACAAATAAAAGAAACACAAATATACCGCTCCAACAAAAAAAAAAAAAAAAAAAAATCCCTCTCTCCAATCAACAGATGCCAGATTGCCAGCGCCAAGCCAAATTCACCGGCCGGTTATCGACTACGACACCATCGTCATCATTCATTGGCCCCCTCCAGCCCCCTACAGATCCCTTATAAACGCCTCATACCAACATGTGAATCATGAACATGAAGCTGAAAGCCGGCCAACGCTTGAGAGCTTTTTCGTTTATAAGGCAACGACAGACGAGTTTG